>CM069437.1:33151506-33335383 GCA_035610365.1 Aquatica leii | reverse complement strand
CTTCGAAGTTGTGTTTCTTTATAGCCATTTAAAAGTATCCAAAATGTCGTATTGCTGGAACGTGACACGCATCGCTCAACGTCAGAAAAAAATGACTTGGCGATTTAAACAAAAAACCAAGTTACTTTTATCGAAGAAAGATGTAGAAGTAAGTTTGAACACTATCGACGTTGATTACACAATGCCAATTATAGGTGGCGGTGAACAAGGTTGAAACCGTTTTTGAGCAAAAAACATGTCAATTTTTTTCCGGACACTGTGACAGTGATTTCGTCCGCATAAGCAAAAATTTCGCAATCTGCTGGTAACTCTTTGTCGAAGAAATCGTTAACAACTAAATTCCACAACGTCGGTCCAAAAAGAGTATGTTATCGATCTATTCCATAAATAGCTACGAACGACGCGCGTAGCGTCGGTAGGTACTGTTTTAACAACGAGAGCTTCATTTATAGAAAGCCCCCATAAATTATTAAACGCTCTAGAAATGTGAATAAAAATACCTATTCTGTACTTAGAAACGTGAAAGTGAACATTCAGGCAAAGTCGGATAATTAAGGCCGACAGTAATTTTGTAATTATTTTGATTTTGGTTTTGTGTGAGAGTTGTTCCTTTCTAAGAAGCTTTAAACTCTTACCTCCACGATGTTAAATATGAGAAATGACTCACAGACTGTAAGCCCAATCGTTTCTGGCAATAAGGTCTTGTGTATGGCTAGAAGGGTATCAGATAGCCAGTCTATTTTCCAGCCGGCACTCTACGAGCGTCGCGCTGTCGCGCTCTACTTCTCCCACTCTCTCAGCATCCTTCGTCATGGAGGCTAAATCAGCTTCTACCAAGCGTCGTCATGAAGATGAAGACGATATCCTTGACGATACCTTGCCAGACAGCATTGAAGAATCCTTCATCTCTGCGAGCAAGAGAAGAAAAAAGGCTTTCCACAACCGTTGTTGTTGAACTTCCTTCCCAACTGTCCTATACCCAAGCGGCAAGAGCCAAAATTGTTGAGAAGCGCTCAGTTTGAGTCAAATGTAAAAAAACGGAGCTTACAAAAATACCTGCGGCCATCCTTGATACAGTCGGCCTTGTGGTTAAGCCTCGTCGTTACTCCGCATCTCTATACTTGAGGTCCCTTGTAACCTGTCCACTGAGCAGGTGAAAGAATCCATTATTTCCTAAAACTTCCACGACGCCTTTGATGAAGTGCATTATCTTGCCGATGAACACTTGAAAGTTTAGTTCCGAACAAAGCAAATTGCAATTGGATCCTTGAGATCTATCCGGAAATTCGACGATATCTTTTGGCATCGCGTCGTGTGTACGTCGCCTGGAATGCGTGCAAGGTCAATGACCATCTTCAAGTAACACGCTGCTTCAATTGTCAAAAATACGGGCATTTTTCCTTCGAGTGTAAAAGCGACTTACAGTGCGGCCATTGTGCTGAAAAGCACGAAACGAAGACATGCCCCAACTCGGATCAAGTTCGCTTTAGCCATAAAAGAGACATCGTCAAACACAAGGCGATCGTGAACACCTATCCAGCGTACTTAAAATGGCTCCACGCCAAAATATCCAACATCGATTAAGGACTGTGAAGACACTCAATTAAATTTGAAGTTTGCTTGCGCCAGTGAATCTTGCAATTCACAAATTGCAACTTTTGATATGAGTTTCTTCTCCGACAATGACATTGACATCTAACTGACACAAGTGCAATACGTGTATAGTTTTAGTTTAAGGTACTACTCGGCTATTGTTTTTAATAGTTCGAAGCCCGTCGGAGTGGTTACACTCAAACATTTAACAAAAAACTGCATTGTAGTACTTATGGTTACGGTTGGAAACACTCCCTTTGCAATCGTTGGCGTTTATTGGCCGCCGAGTGAGGATGTACACAAAATCTCGATGAAATTCTTGATGAACTAATAGACGTTCTTATCATAATAGCATGTTACTTCAATTCAAAATCACCGCTTTGACACTCCCAGATGACCGACGAGCGCTGACGATGCGTGGAGAACCTCGTGGGCGAACGTGACCTTTGTGTTGTCAACGAACCTAACCAACTTTTTATCTTCTCTAGCCACTTAGGCTCAACAAACATCAATGTTATGTTGGCGTCCGCTTTTGATGTCCAAAAAATCCTAAACGGTTGTATTGTTCCAGAAGTTATTGAAAGTGACCACCTACTAACACGGTTTGAGTTAACCGTCGAAGCCCCCCATTTAGAACCGATCCCTAAGAGATTTCTTGATCATAAACGCATAGATCTCGTTTGCCTAAATATGGCAATCGCAAGTACTATTCCTGCTTACCTTCCACTTGGTAAGTTGACCATGATGATCCTCGATTCTTGCCAACGTAGCTTAAACTGCATACGCATAAGCTCTAAAGCCGGTGTACCGTGGTAGAGTCTTAACTTAGACAGGTTAAAGCAAGCGGTGCGTTGTTTACGAAAACTCCAATGTCCGAGACGGCGACGGATACAATATCTTAGAATACAAGACGATTAAAGCTATTGTTTGCTCCATGTTTCCTAACGACGATCCAACGACAAATAGTCCTTTGCATGCTCAACTAAGATCTCGCACTGATTTGCAAATAAGATCCCAACAATACTGGGTGGTCACTAGCGACGATATAGCTGCGGTGGCTAGTAAAATTTCTAAAAACAAATTTCCCGGACCTGACGGAATTCATTGTAATGTCTTACGTGTAATTGTGCAATGTTCCCTCTGTTCTACAATCGTTGATTTGTTCAACTTATGAATTTAATGTGGTTATTTTTCTACCAGCTGGAAAGCCGGTAAACTCATCACCATTTTCAAACCTGGGAAAAATGATCTAGTAAATCCCAACTCGTACCGTCCGATAACGTTGTTATCAGAACTTGGCAAACTTTTTGAACGTGTCCTTCTTAAAAAGATTCATGACTACATTCCTTCACAAATTCCTTTCCATCCCAGTCAGTATGGCTTTGTTCCAGGCAAAAACGACGGCTGACGCCGCACCTAGATTAATAACCAACGTACGACGAAACGTCTCCAAGTACAGACTTGTAATTTTCATTGACATATCTGGAACGTTCAACAACGTATGGTGGCCCTTAATAATAGAAGCTCTCGTCGTTAAGAGAGTACCTGCTGGCGCTACGCGCGTCATTCGTAGTTTCTTATCGAACAAATCGATAACTTATTGCTCGAACGTCTACCGTTCTGTTTATGCCAAACAACTGACTAAAAGGTGTCCAGAAGGCTCAGTTTTCAATAATTACCGTAGTTGACAATGAAATCTTAACAACAGTTGCTAAAAGATTTCAGTGTCAACGACTGTAATTATTGGAAACCTGAAGATGACTTTAAAGTATTAAGTAGTCGAAACAATTGCAGTTATATAACAGTGCATGTTTATTTAAAGTCACTTTGTTTGATTACATTGATTTTAGTTAAATAACAGGTTTGATTTTCGTTTTAGCTGTCGTCACTGTTTGATTAACACTCTGACTTTCTTTATTTTCCCTAATCTATATGTAGATCCTTTTTCTAAACAACTTGGTATTAACCTAGAAGCGTGGATAAGTCGTAAGGCAGGTGCCTTGCAAAACCAGGTGCTATCATAGCACGCACTAATACTTAGCCCATCCTACTAGTCTTGTAAAACTAACCTATCTACTCACAACTTAACCTATCCATCCTTCTTGTGACGAACTTGTAACGAGCAAGTTCAGGTAGTATCGTGGGTCCACATCCTCCTCCACTATACTCCCCTTTCTTTTTTCCGGGTTTGACAATATTAATTAACTTAACAGATTTTCAGCTGGTAGGAAAGTAACCGAATTTTATGATTCAACAGATCAACGTACACTGAATTTCGTCAAGTTCAGGAGGTTCTTAGAAATTTTGGTAGTCAACGCAGTCTAAGCGTCGCTGGTAACCATCCAGTCTTGTTAGAAATTACTTTGCAAAAGAGATCAGGATCTTAGTTTGGCATGATGGAAGTTGTCCGTCAATGGATCGTCATCTGGGAATAATGTAGATACTATTACATTGATTGTGTATCGTTCTGAAATAGTGTTGCTGTCTTTAACGTTAGAACATGGCTGGATTGACAGGAACTTCCAGGAGGACAACCTATAAACTAACCCCCACAGAATCCGTCGCCAAGCTTTTTTCCACGAAACATTGCCTAGCGCTATACTTAGCTGTCGTCATTTCCAGTTTGTACCGGTAATGCGCGACTTTATTGTTGAGAATCATCTTGGTCAACTTATCAATGTTGGCGTCTACAGATATAGGATCGTGGCACAGTGCACCACGTGCAAGATAAGAAAAAATTGAACTAGCGATAGCATTATTTAAGCGAACGGGATCTATGCGTTTAAAATCGAGGATTCTTTTAGGAATTGGTGCAAACTAGGGGCATTGACGGTTAATTCAAACCGTATCAGTCGGTGGTCAATTTTTATTATCTCATGAATTTCCAGTCTATTATTTTATGACTAAAGAAAGGTACGCTAATGTAAACAATCTATGTTTGTTGAACCGAAATGGCTAGCAAAATTGGAGGGTTGATTAGGTTCGTTGACAACACAGACTGGCGTTCACTCACGAGGTTTTTCACACATCGCCCTTGTTCGTCAGTCACCGAGGGGTGCCAAAGCAGCAAATTTGAATTCCTATGATATTAGGAATACTTATTAGTTCATGAATACGAACATTCGTGCTCGCTGGCTAATTAACGCTGAAGATTGCCAAGGAGGTATTTCCAACCTTAATCATAGTTACTATATTGCAGTCATTTGTTAAACGGCTGAGTGTCACCACTCCGACGGGCTTCAAACTATTGAAAACAAAAGCCGATTATAGCCGATTAGTACCGCATAGAAGAAGATGCGGCAATCCTGTTGAAGGGAACAGCCGCACCTGCGAGCTTATATCGTTAACCTGAACTAAATAGTTTTTGAGTCAGTAGTATGTCTATATTATTGTCGAAAGAGAAACTCATAGCTTCAAAAGTCGCGACATATGAATGGCAAAGATTCACTTGCGCAAACCTCAAAGTTAATTGAGTGTCCTCACAGTCCATAATTGGTGTTTGAGGTGTCAGAGGACGCCTTGTGCTTGACAATGTCATTACGATAGCGGATTAGCCATCTCAGTCGCCTGATGTTAATCCTATAGAAAACATGTGGGAGGCCATAAAGAGCAAGCTCAAGTAAAAACTAGTCTTCATTTTGAAGCAACTGTTACATCACAACCGACAAATATGGAGGTCTCTACCTGAGACAATAGCGGAAAATGTAGTCAAAAATATGCCCAAATAGTGCCAAACCATAATCGACAATGATGGTGACTATACAACATACTAGTAATAAGTTTAATTTTCTTTTTTTTTCAGAAGATACGATTGACACGCTATTGTAGAACAGAGTGAAGATAAACTTTAGTATCAAAATTCCTGCTTACTTTGATTATTTATCGGTAGCATGGTGTGGTGTATCGAGTGTAAATTGAAGGAATGTCAATGATGATAATTGAAATATTAAATATTTTATTAAATATGGAACAGCTACATGAGTTATATCGCCATTACATTTTGTCAACTATATTTCTTACCATAGGCGTCCTAACTTAGTCTAAATTACAGTGGCGTCCTAACTTGCAATATACTACACATGGCCAACTCTTAAAAAAACCTAATAAAATTTTAGTTAGACCAAAAAACGTTTTAATTGTAATTTATGCCATTGCAATTTAGAAAAACGGATTAAGATAAAGTATACTCACATCATTTGCAAAAATCACTTTTAAGTCTCTATAAGTGCCACTGAAAAAGTTCAAACTTCAGCCTGACTATACAAGACCATTTGCCAAGAACGTACTCAATCATTGCGTCGCAACAATACCGAAAAATAGAGGTCACTAATCGGCTAAAACTCTGTTTAATTGCAACAAAACTGTTTTTGTAACTATCACTAACAATTGAAACAAGATGCATTTAAAACTTTTAATGTAAGACCGGAGGCTTCCACGACTAGAGTGTATACTGAGATAAGAACGTGTTTCAGGATTGGGCCGTGTCAAAATCGAAAATTTCCGTTGCTTAATTCTAGTTGATCGATTTCTTTCTCGCTCTTATGAATTCTCTTACGAAGTAGGCGAAACGTTGGCAACTTCAGTTACAACATTGACACGACCCAATCCCAGAAATCGTTCTTATTTTTAAATCCTTTATTCCTCGTTATGTAAAGTGTTTTAGTGATTAATAGAAGAAAAAATCAGTTTATTATATATTTCAAATATGTTTGTTTCTTTTTTTTTAATTCACCTAATAAACTACGCCTTTAAAGCGTTTTGCTTCTCGTACTTAAAATATTGTATGTAATTATCCAATATAAATGACGAAAAAAAATACTATTTAAGATTGTTTATGCTTGACATATTTTTAAGTAAAAAAAAAGTAATCAATTTAGTAATAATACTTAGAAAATAAAAAGAAATAAAATAAAACATGAAGATGATTGAAGTTAGAGCCACGCGAACTCTTACAAAGTTCATTATGCATAGCAATATATAGGGTTGAAGCCTTATTTATGTAAGTTCATCACTTTACAATATAGAGACAGAATATTTTGCAAAATATCATCAAAATTTCATTACGATATGAACCAAGATATCTTTTATTAAACACACGCCAACATGATATAAATGTCCATTGACACCGATCTACCAAATAAAAAGGCCGACACTAAAAATTGATTATTTAATAAAGTTAAAAAAAAATATTTCCTTTAAAGTTTTTCTACGAGTGAAAAGCTTGCACATTTTTGTTAGCAATAAAAAAGTTAGATGTGTGAGAAATTTGATATAAACACTAAAATCCTTTGCGTTTTTGAATAATTTTTTTTAAGACGTTGAGCAACTTTTATGTAGGGTCGACTTCGATTTGAATCGGATTTGAAAGTTAACGCTACTCTACCGTGTGTAGTCTCGAAAGTTCCTCATCGTCCGAAGTCACGATTACACACTCGGAAACTTTAACTTTCTTTTACGAAAAAAGTTACACGTAAATAAAATTTCGTTTTATTTAATGAAAACGAAGTTCAATCAAAAATCAATTTCTCTTGTGAGTGTTTTTAGGTAAATGTTTCGGTGAACGAAAAAACGCCAGCGAATGTGTAATGAAAATTTGACGAATACTAAATTATGAGCTTCCTTAAATTTCAACCGACGCAGAGGATAAAATATTAATAGTAATTGGTCGTGGGTAACTTTAGACATGAAGAATTATGTAATTTGTCGTCTCTCTGATTTATTTTTGAAAGCGTTTTAGATAGTTAGATGATTACTCTTTGAGGAACGTTTTTCATTTTTATGTGGGTAAAGTAAATCAACAATCATAAGTTTACATGCGCAATTAACCCTCGTGTCTCTAAGACTATGTATGTTAAAAACTATTTTTTTTCATGCTAAATATTTGCTTAAAACCGTTCAACAATGATTTAATAAATTTTCGAATCACAATATTCAATGAATTTGAATAAAGTACTGTACTGTATTTACAATAATTGACGATTACTGCATTTCTAAATAGAAAAAAAAGTTTTACTAACCATAACCATATTTTGCTTTTGTAACAGAAAAACTTTTTTGAGAACAAATTTTAACACCCGTGATTGGCGCAAACAAATAAAAAAAAGACATGTTAACACAAGCAATTGTTAAATAACACATAATACAGAAAAAACATCATTAACAAAAAATCCAAAAAATCAGGTCCTGGTAGACAGAGCCGCGTTAAGGTTTTCGTTGGCGCCGGGGTGTCAAGTAAAAGTTGCCACCCACAATAGGAATAAATAATTTTAATTTAAATTCAATATCATAATAATAAAGCAATTATATACAGGGTGATTTTTTTAAAACGATCCACCTTAAATATCTAGAAAACAAAAACGTTAGGTGTATAATGCCAAAACCGGCCAATTTTGGTTGTGAGGAGGATTCCTAATTAATGTAGTTTTAGACTTGGCTCAAATGCTTATCTGGATACTTATCATTCAAAACCCTTGCAGTGGCTCTAGCACATTTGTTTTGGGAGCCATAAATAAAAATCGTTTCAACTCTTTCAGCAACTGAGTGCACCATTTTCACCCGAACATGTGCAGATTTACTTTAAAACTGAATAATTGTCAATGTCAGAGCATAAGAAACAATTTTTATTTCAAAAAATAATTGATAGCAACAAAAAAAGATTGCCTTGCAAATTTTATCATAAACGTGAAGTTTTCTTCAAAACTAACCGTACAAATAGGAGATGCACCTACAAATACGTTACAGAGCTTGTACTAAAATTCACAGACACGGGATCGGTATTTAATAAGATAAGTGGTAAATGATATAACTCAAATTAAGGTAATAGGTCATATTATTGCCAAAATGAGTTCACCTTTCAACAAGATAAAGCTCTACCCCATAATCCCTTAAATGTTTGTAATTGGCTCAACAACCTATTGCCGTACTATTGGATCGGCAGACGTGGTGCAATTGAGTGACTTGCACAATCACCAGACATGACAAGTTTAGATTTTTTTCTCTAGATCCATTAGAAATCAATGATACAGAAACACAACCGGCTAATTTGGAGAACTTGCGACAACGAATTTATAATTGAGGCAGGCGAATTCTGGGAAGTACACTTCAAAAAATGAGACAAGTATTTGAAAACCTACTACTACGTGGAACAAAACGGTGCTCATTTCAATTATATCTTGTAAAATTCATCTGTATGAAATTTGCTTCCATTTATAGAAAATTTATTAAAGTAACTGTAACTTAACTATACAAATAAAGATATAATAATAATGATAAGACACAAGAGATGCATAGCTCTTGCCTGCTGCAAACTTATTTCTTCACTCCTCGCAGAGAAAAATATTCACCCGCAGCATCCCTTTTACAAACTAAATTTATGTTGGTATTCAACATACCGTTCGCCTTATACTTATAATCTAGGGCTTTAATCCCCGTACCATAAAAGTTTTACAGAAAGAGGACAAATCTTTTGAAACGACCGTTTCACAACACCATTCGAGATGCGAATCGTAACAACACAAGCTACATTGTCTTTTCCACGATGAAGAGTAACGATACGACCCATTTTCCCACTTACTGGGGTAACTGGTTGTCCTTGATTATTACTAGAGTACCAAGCGTTGACTCAGAAGGAGTTTTACGCTACTTACACTTGTACTTCATTAATGTACTCGCGACTCCAACAAGGTAAAGGAGCAGTTATATGTAGGTCGGGAATTTAAAATACATTCGATCTGAACGAGAACTGTGCTCCTCTTTAAAAGTGAGGTTAGCGCTGCCTAAAACTTGTCTCAAATGGTATTTAGCCGACTTTATGCCATTTTCCCATAATGGCTAGTGTAATGCCATTAAATTTCGTTTTTGGCAGCAAAATTACTTATTTCGTTAGTATGAATGCTAAGAAATTTTCCAAGATTTTGCACCGACAAAGTTGGATCCATTATGTTACGTGCAAAATTTTCACAACGGAGTACCCCGTGTATCAACGTAAAAATTAGTTTCTGGTTTTGACGCCCTCTGCCGACCTTGTTGGTTACTGCGAGGCCATTCTGAAGCTGTCAATTACGTGAGCCAGTCGGTGTCAAAAATCTTGAACTGATTCCTAAATTTTTAAGGGCATCCCTTGTGATGAATACAAATTTATAAGGCAATTACGAATTTATTACAATTCGTTTGGCACAGGGTAAGATATTTTGTCTCCAATCTATTAAGATTCCTTCGTAATTTTTGTATTAATGTGATAGCCGGTTCCACCACGTTGCAATCACCTGTTCGCTTCAATAAGGAATAATGATGCATAAGTTCGATTGATAAATACCGCTACCAAACGTATAAGCTTTTGGGAGGGCCTGCTACTTAAACAACTTCGAGGTTTCGTCGAGCAATGCGTCGGAGATGCTAATTTTTGGACAATAATCGATTGCGTTACCAACCACATGTTTGTAATTACAACCTACAGCATTCGATACAACGGGTTCTTATATCGCATTTAATGAATTATTATTACTAAGTTTGTAGTTTCCTTTTTCGTGAGTTATTGTGTGACACGAATTGCTATTCAAAAATGATTCTAGGCTACCGGTGGGAAAACGTTTTTTTCACGCAAGCAAGCACTGGATGGGGTAAGTCAATTTGATTATATTTTTTTCGCTGTCATAAAAGTCACTCACGGAACTTTGATTACTGTCGGTGTCTGTAATTACGTTTATTGTTTACATACCAATAAGATAATTTCAAATATCATTTAGGGTGTATCGCATGCTGAAAGTAGACAATATTTATTACGAAATTTACTTCGCTATCTCGATGTAATTTAACTGTATGCTTTGTGTGTTGTCGATATGTCTGGCATTTATGAATCGAGAAATTAGACAATACTCCGGTTAATCTTTTATGTTTTTACTTTGAGGGTTCTACACCTATTAATCATACTTGTTAGTTTGTCTAATGTTTATGAATTGAAAACTTCAACATATTTAGGTTAGTTTGCTACGTTGTTAAATTAAAGTTTTTATACCTGTTTATACTTGTTAATATTTTGAGCATTGATGAGTGGAGAAATTACATATATTCTTGTTAATCTTCTACGTTAATACATTAAAGTTGTTATAGTTGTTAATCTTTCTTTTATGGTAACATACCTTTCTCTTTTAATTGTCGTTACCCGTTAACCATTGGTGGCTACCCGAACATCAGAGTAACAAGGATTACGAACCTCAAATTTAGTTACAAGTTTAAACCGTCTGTCGTGATCGAGGCAGAAGTGTTAATTAGGATTGATCTGGCGCCCTTAAGTATAATTTCCTTGAACCTCCCTTATCTCCGACCGTGTGAGTTGGCCGTGCAAGGTTCGTAAGACCTAAAGCTTGTAACAAATTATTTAAAATGATTACGCTGTTTAAACATCCGTATTCTGCATTTACGTCAAAATGGCATTTTCTTTGCCCGGTAAAATTCCAGTTGCAATTTATGTTTCCCTTCCCAGAGATAATAATTGTAATTCAATATATTTTAGCAGTTTGTTTATTTTAAGTTTCTTTAAAAGTTCTTTGTATTAAGTACGTTCAGAGTGCATTCGTACTTGGTTTATTGGTGTTAGTTTAATTAAATTACATTTGGAATGAAGTCATTTTTATAATTTATTAGACAGTTGTTATGATTCAGGTCTCAACAAGTAATCTTTATGACCGTAATGAAATAAAATATTTTATTGATTTGATATTTCTCATAGAATGAAAGGCGGTTTTCCAACTCTACTTTTGTGTCGTAATTAAATCTGTTTGCATCGTCTTTGCACTTTTTGGTGGTATTGCTTTCTTGCACGGAGATTTGGGTTATAACCTTTAGAAAAGGGTAGCCGATGAAGTTAATAAATATAAGTGATTTTGTTTTGAGAGGATAGTTAATGGTTGGTTGACAGTCGTTCAAATTGCCTAAAGTAACCGAAGGTGATTAGTTGGATTATTACAATTTTACTCATAAACTACCAAATACTTTTCATTTTAGATATTTTAAAACTAGGCAAGACCCTAGAGCTTGAAAATTATCGTCTTATTGCTTAACTCTGTGTTTGTTATAATATTTTAAAACGATTGATCTGTAATCTCTTGCTGAACGACATCCTACCTTTTAGACAGGTTGGATTTTGACCAAATGGAAACTGTTGTAATCAAGTTCTAGTATCGGTAAAAAAAGAAGATACCAACAGCTATCTTATTGATTTTTCTGCTGTTTATAAATCATTTTAAAGGAAAGGTATTTTATGGAAACTTTACCCGTTCGTTCTGTGCTAAGGTTTCTCAAGTTTAATAAAAAAATATGGTACTAAGATGAGTAAAATCTAATCTACTAATGGTGGCTACCCGAACATCAGAGTAACAAGGATTACAAACTTCAAAATTAGTTACAAGTTTGGACCGCCTGTCGTGATCGAGGCAGAAGTGTTAGTTAGGATAGATCTGGCGCCCTTAAGTATAATTTCCTTGAACCTCCCCTATCTCCGACTGTGTGAATGGTCCAGCAGAAGCCATTCCGACCCTTTCAAAATAAAAGTGTGTACGCGCGCTAGAGGTAATTGTCCCATAATAGGCTTCGTGATTTGGGCCAAATATGTATAACATCTAATACAGGTATGGACAACTTTCTTTCTTCTTCTCCCAGATGTAATCCAAACTTTATCACGCACAGAGAAAAGAAAAAGATTTGCACTACAAAGTGTTCGTACTGAAAGATTAGCATAGCTAATGGACGTTTTCCCAAAATTAAAATTGGGTGTTTTTTAGATAAAAGATAAAGAAAGTTGCTCAATCTTCCGTCTACACGAATTAAACCATTCGAATCTAAAAATGGTGTTAAACTGACTAAATTGGACTGCGTCAATGGCCAATAGTTTTAATTCGTTTTGAAAGAATCGTGTTATGACATTTTTAGTAATTTAGTGAAAAACAAATTCTCCGCATGACGTAGTGGACCGCTCGTTAAAACGCAAACAAAAAGCTACAATACGTTTTAAACGATTTAAACATGAATACTGCAATAATGGGAAAGAAAACTCGTTTACAACAGTTAGTGTGAAAAGCGGTTCTTTCACTTCTGGTAATACAGCAGTGAAATATTTGTATGAAAATTGTGGCCACGTCGCTTATTCAGAATTCAACCAGCTAGGAGGATTAAACGATGCGAAAGCAAGTCGGCAGATTTTCTGCAATAAAAATGTGATTCCAACACGCGTTTTTTTAAAAGTTCTTCTACTTCGACTACTCGATTCGGTACAAAAATTTTCAAACGGTTGGGAGGCAGGTTTAACCACCCCAAAACGATCGTCGAGTCTGTCCAAAAAACTACTTGATCAAACTCTATATTTAAAGCACTAATGACTTTATGCGCGAGTAACAAAGTTCCGCAGAACTCAAGTCGAAGAGCTACCTTTTCTTTTAAACACAATAACCTGAAGTGAATATAGCCTTCAGAGTGAATATGCAAGCAGGCGCTATAGCCCTACATCGACGCGTCACAAAATGTATGTGGTTCTAGAATTTTAGGGTTTTTACAAAAAACCAAGCGCGATACCAATGTCGTTGTTATGCTGTTTTTCTCGTAACAAAAAAAAAAGAGCGACGACTAACTCAGTTGTTCCGGCGATAGGGTCGTAAGCTTCGTAGTGTTATATTATAAACTGTATCTAAAAAGGCGCAAAAACGATGAAAGATTAGAAGTGACGTACACCGTTTAAATCTACCCGCAGGTGAAAGCGAACAAATGACAAGACAGAAGCAGTAACACAATATTTATTTTATCACAAACAGTAGTTCACGTTAGACCAAGGAGAAGAATGTACATAAGTGTATTAATATAAATTTTCCAAACACTAGCACGCAGATCAGTATCTCAGACAAATATAAGTTATGTCTGGGCAACACGTCATACAGCAAAATGACCTAATCGGTCTAACTTTTGCATTTAGAAAAGGAATGACATTACATTCGTAAATTAAAGTACAAACGTACAAAAATCAAAGATTTAGAGAATTAAAGCGCACCGTATAATAATATGTGACACAACAAAAATATTTTAACTGTGATTACAGCCTAGCATGTACGAACGGTCGACTGAGCGCCAAACTATTAAAAATTAAAGTAAAAATGTAATACTTACAATTAGTTTCCTCCAGATATGTACTAGCTAGTAGATCCTGTCAGCATTACCTAAAACCCAATTAAAATCTAACCAAAAAAACACGTACATACGGCGTTATCACAAATAACCCCTATAATACATACTATCGCTGAAAGTAAACCACTGCACATAGTTTCCCTTAAATTAATTTCGTAATTTGTTTTTGCAAAAATTTCTTCTAATACGTATTATACTCGTATCCAACCCTCAAAGATGTAGAAATAATAGTTATAACGACGTAACGTCATCATGGAAATTTTCACAATTGTAACACTTGTTCGTTATCTCCACAGACAAAGAAATGTGTGGGGTATAGAAACCCACTACAAACAATTACAAACAAGTTAAATTAAATTGGAATACAAGAAGTACGTGCTTACCCAAAATAAAAACTTTCACTAAAATCGCAGCAATCTTCTAATTCATTTCCACATAGGTGTCCGTGAAACACTTAACGATGAAAGCCTTGTTGGGCGTATCCTACCCTAGACGAAGTCTGCGTCTTTCGACTTTTACCGGAAAAAAATGAATTTGACAGTTTAGTCCCTACTCCACCAACGGAAAGTGGGCGTATCGGGAATAAATTTTATACTACATAATTTTTAACAAAACAAAGTATCTCTGAAACGAGACTAAAGAGGTTGCAAGTGTTCAGGTAAAGGATCATCCGATGCGAGATTCTCAAGCCATAAAGCTTGCAGCAAAAATTTGAAACCCATTACGAAAGATGAAATAAGACCAAACAGAGCAAAGATTCCTGAAATATCAGAAAGTATTGACCTCTTTGTAGGATTAGCTAAATTAAATTTTGAAATTGAAAATAACAAGTTATCCGAGTGACTGGACCATAAGAGTCCAAGAATTTTGGCGTTAGTATCAAAGCTGAGAGAATTAGAATGTTTGTGAGATTTATCAATGTTATTAACTACTTTCGGATCTTTAGTAATCCATTTTCTCAGAGGAAAACAATAAGAATTTAAAACATCATTCAGAAATTTGCAATCTGATTATGATTCGGTTAAGCTATCGGCACCACTCAGAAGATCATCCACGTAATAATGTTCTAAAATAATTTTTGAAAATCTAGCATGTGATTTTGCGCATTGCAAGGTTACCTGTTTTAAACAGCTAAAACTAGCTGTTGCCGTGCCATAAGTCATTTAAATTATAAGTTTTTAAAAACTCTTCTTTATCAAAACGGCACAGAATGCTTTGCAAAGGACGTTGAGCTTCATCTACTAACATTTGTCGGTACCACTGCTGTATGTTGGCGGAGTAAGCATAAGAATATTTTCGAAAACGACGTAAAATTGAGAAGAGCTAATTCCTTCTCAATTGAACGACGGGACCGATTTTTTTAATGTTATTCAATGAAATGCCGTTAGAAATTAACGCACTACCGCCTATTTAACTTGGTTGTGAGACTATCTTTCTTTATTATACCATGATGAGGGAGATGGTACGTAGGTTGGCAGTACGAGAAACTAATGTCATGTGCCCATACTCCTCAAACTCACGCATAAAATTACAATATTGCTCCCGTAACGTGGAGTTCAATGCAAAACGTTTCTGTAAATTATGAAATCTGCGAGTTGCCTGTTCTAAAGAATCTCCCGACATAACGGGGTCATCTTCAAAAGGAATCTGCCATGAATGTCACGTTTAAAATTTTCAAAAACATGAGCTTCGCGTTCCGTTCTTCTTGTGACAGTAATTTGTCATTGAGTACTTCCTCGAACTCCCAAAAACTTATTAATCGATCTTCGATTGTTATCAAATTACATTGTATACTTTGAACACGGAAGTTTGTAATAGGAACCGCACCAGAGATTATACATCCAAGACAAATGTTTTGCAAAATTGGACAACAAAAAAATTTTTTTCGAGCGTAAAATGTCCAAAAAGTGATTAATTCTTATCAAAACATCAATTTTGCCAGGTGTATTGTATACTAACATTAGAATGTCTTCCGGGTTTGGACCGTGTCATAGTTGCAACCGAAGCTGCCAACGTTTCGCCCACTTTCGTAAGGGGCTTCATTAGGGCGTGAGATAAATCGCAAAACTCAAACAAGCAATCGAAATCTAACTAAGAACTTCTCAAAAGTTAGGTTATCTACTTGTAAAACAAGCCATAAGCCAAGTTCCTATTAAGGATTCGCTTATTATCATCAAACAGATTCTGTCTCAACATGGCAAGGACTTGAGTTTGGTTCCTCTTATTGAAAAGTGTCTATCCTCTACTTACTTCCAATTTGATAATAAGTTTTACGAACAAGTTTCTGGTGCTGCTATGGGTTCTCCTCTATCACCTGTCGTAGCTAACATTTTTATGGAATCCTTTGAAACGGTTGCTTTGGAATCATCAATATTAAAACCTAAAGTGTGGTTTAGATATGTTGACGACACGTTTATTGTTTGGTCTCATGGTCATCTTGAATTGTCTAAGTTTCTTGACCATCTTAACAATCAACACTTAGATATCAAATTTACTATGGAAATCGAAAGTAATGGTTCTCTTCCATTTCTTGACGTTCTTGTGATTCGTAAGCCCGACGGACTTCTAGGCCATTCTGTTTATCGCAAACCCACCCATACGGACAGATACCTTCATGCTTCGTCTCATCATCATCCTGCACAGAAACGTTCTGTTATTGAATCTTTGGTCCATCGTGCCTTTTCTATTTGTCAACCTGAGAATCTAAACTCAGAACTCCGTCATCTTACTAGAACCTTAGTAAACAATGGTTATGTAAAGCGAGATATTCATAGAGTTATTAATCGTCGTTTACATCCACGTACTCGATTACCTAAGGACATTTCTACTCCCGAATCCAACCCGAAATTGGCCTTTTTACCCTACATTCACAAGGTTACAGATCAAATAGGGAAACTCCTTCGTAAGAATGGTATTAAACCCATATTCAACTCGACAGGCAAAATCTCTCAGATTCTTCCTTCTCCCAAAGACAAATTTCCTACACTTTCATCTCAAGGTGTATACCAAATTCCCTGTTCTTGTGGTTTAGTCTACATTGGTGAAACCGGTCGTTCCGTCATTACTCGCATTTCAGAACATGATCGTTGTATAAGGAAAAGGTATACTTCCAAGTCTGCGGTCGCTGAACATCAGGAAGAACACATAAAGGAAAGGCTGAGGAAAGGAAACAGGTTAATAGGGCAAGTGTGGGGTGTGAGAGAAAGAGTATTCGAGATGAATATAGAAAAAAAAGTTGTTGTTTGAAAAGTTAATAAAGGAGTTGGTGATGGATGGGGCAGAAATATGGGGCAGGAAGAAGTGGAGGGAAGTAAAGGGACTACAGGAAAAATACTGGAGATGGGTTTTGGGACTGGACAGAGATACACCGGGGTATATTGTGAGAGAGGAGGTACAGGTAGCAAAAATAAGAGTAGAGACAGGAAAAAGAGCCATAAAGTACGAGGAAGAACTGAGGGAAAGAACAGAATGCAAAATACTGCAAGAATGCTGGAAAGAGATAAAGGGAGGAAAAGTGAAGTACGGACAGAAGGGCAGAGAAGAGTATTACAAAAGAAACGGGTACGCGAGAGAAGAAATGGAGAGATTAAGAGAAGAGGGAGTAGGGGTAAGGGAAGAAATAATAATGAGAGATAGGGACATCAAAAAACAAGAAAGATGGACAAAGATAAAAGAGAGCAGATATAATAGAAATTATAAGAATATCAAGGGTGAAGGGGTGCCAGAATATTTAAAGGATATAGAGAATGAAAGCAACAAAAAGAAAAAAATGATAGCACGGTTCAGATGTGGGAACGAGGAGTTAGATAACAAATACTGCAAAAAAGAAGAAGAAAAGATGTGCAGGCTATGTGGGGAAGAGACGGAGGACCTCAACCACATGAAAGATAAATGCAGTGAATTAAAAGAAAAGGTTATGGAAATAGAGGAAATGGAACGGAGTGGATGGAAGAAGTATGGAGAAGGAGGAAAAAGTTAAGAGGAGAGGAGGGATAATAAAATGTATTTAAAAAAAAATGTAAATTGTAAATAAAATGTAAATAGAATGCAAGGTAATTGTAAATACGGGAAGCACAAAACAATTTGTATGCGTAAGCAACAAATAAAGTTAAACTTATATTATCACTAAAGTCTTTGGTGATAAACGAAAAACCGAGTAGTGCCCTGACAAAATGAGAATTGCCATGTGCGTCTAAAATCTTTGCTGAAACTGTGGGAAGCAAATATCCTTGATACCAAGAAGTGACCCCTAAAAAAGAATCAGTTTGGTTTGATGATACTGATGTAATCTGATCGGGTTCATCTCTGACCACAGAAAAAATGACAGTTAGTGTTAAAATGCGCTTTGTGTAAATAATTGAAACAAACCTGCCATTGCTTTATCTTAGCTCTGCGTTCATTTACTTCCAGTTGCTTAAATTTGTCACATCTGTATACAAAATGAGATTTATGGCATGTAATAATGTAGAAACAGAAAGAAAATATTTGAATACCAGAGCTTGATTTTTAAACGCCAATGTCGGTTTTTCAATTGATTGTTTGACGCGTTTTTGTTTGATCGTTTCTAATAAAGAAGCTCGTTTGTTAAAGAAATTCCATAATTTTATCATTAGTAGGAGAGTTGTTAGAATCGCTAAGGTTTTCAAACTCTTTTAAAGTTGTAAAGCCTGTTTTGGAATAAATTAAATAAGTTAAAAATGATTCCCATAAGGATTCTCTTCCCACCAAACTTTCAAACGAACAGAAGTTTTTTCTCGATATATTAACCAATTGTCTGATTTTAAAACATGATTCTTTTGCAATAGTTTCCGTTTAAATAATTGATTTCATGTGATGATGAACCAATTTGATTGAGACGTTGCAGTTAAATTAATAAAAGCCACTGAATTAACCTCAAAACAAACATGTGATACAAAGGCATTTAGAAAAATTCATCTTCTCACTGGGCCTGAGAAACATAAAATTCATAGGTGATGTGACATAAGTTGACATGTTTGGACAATTATTTACATTGCTGCTATAAAACATGAAGGAAAGATATAATCCATATTAGACAGTATGAAATAAAATGTATTTTAGGTACATGACCGTGTAGTTAAAGCGCTCGTTTAGGAATCCTGGATTTGGCTCTTTTATCGCCTCATTCGTCAAAGATCTAACTCATACTTTCCGGCGTTAGCACATAATTAGTAAACAACCAAAATGACAGCAAGTGGTGCAGCTTTCTGCAAAGCAAAAAGAAACCATGGTCAATTATGTAAACAGAACATCCTTTCTTATTTCTATTTCTTCTGCAGCAAGTCTCAGATCCGCTTGGATGATGTTATTCAAGATTATACTATTGAAATTATCCACACCCATTTTTAATAAAAAATAAAAACGCAAAATTGACAAAATAAAGTTTGAGGTTAGCAATGTTTGTGGGAGTTTGTTTTCTCTTAGGTTAAAGACAAGGAACTTAAAACTTCCACCAGAAACTTCAGTTCACAGTCACATTTTTAAGAATATGACATTCACATTTTAAAGGTTAACCACGGCCAATTTTCGAAGAAGTTCTCCCTCAAGAAATTCAAGAATACGGGCTCTGATGTTTTAAATGATTTTTGAAGCATGCTTTTGAGCACTATTAAAAAAAACATGTTTATTGATTAGAAAGAAGTAGATACATATAGCTTGTATCTGATTAATTTAGAAGATAAAATTATACAAGCAAAAAAATGCCAGAATAGGAGTTCTAATAAAAATTTTGAGCTAAATAAATCGAATAACACATATGTTGCATTAAACAATCTCCTAAGTTTGTTGACGCCGTGAATGAAAAGAAATCAAAAATACTGTTATAATGTTTAATTTAGTTCTAGGAACTACACATTTCTTCTCAGTAATTTGTTAAGATCAAAAATAAAGATAAATACAAAATTATGTTATCACATAAGACGTAGTTAAATTAAGTTGTCAGGAACTGCACATTCTTTCCAAGTAAAAAAAAGTACTCAAAGATAACGTATTTACAGATGTGTAAACGAGGTAATGTTACGTAGGTCAGTCCAAATATGTACATACGCTGCAAAAATAAAACTACATATACAAAACTGTTTTTGATTATTCTTATTATTAGTACATAGTTAATAGCATTTCGCTGACTTATTTTTGGCAACTTATACTGTTGTAAAATGTTATTTTTTTCTTTTAAGCTAAGATCATGTTTGTTTATTGCGTTAGCCATCGCAAACTGTTAAAACAAAATTGTTTTAATCAACTAAGATATGTTAGTGAGTGGATTGACTCTTAGAGCATGCTTATTTTAGACAGCACATAGTCGCCACACCGACGATAATTAATCTACAAAGAAACAGAAACAGAAGTCCAATATCATTTGAGCTTGCAAATAAACAAAAATTGTTCTTTTTTTTAATTAAACTCACATGCATTAAATAAACTTCAATTGAAAAATCAATGAAAAATAGGATATTGTTCGTGTATAAAAACGAACTTAATAAGATAATCCAAAATTCTGGTTAGTATAAACAATGTTTTTTTTATGTAGTAGGAAACGTCCGACCTGTTCTTTAATAAAGTGATAACATTCCCGACTGATAACATTATCTGTGATTCTAATATACGGCGTGCACCGTATTTGTAATAACTACGCTTGCAAAGTAACATGTAATAATAAGCAATAGGTTTAATTGAACAATCAGTGTGTTTTGCCTGTTTGCCGCCTCCAACACGTGCCGCCGGGATGGCGTGCACCCTTTGCACCACCGCTTGGTGCAAACCTGCTGGTAGAATTTCGAACGAGTTATTGAAAAACCACTTAACAGAACAGTAACAAAAACTCACTCAGAAATTTATAACTTATCACAAACCGATATCTACAGAAAATCATGTTTCCGTCGTTCAAGAAAAAGAAAAAAAATCAAAAAGCATAAACGTTTGCATAGCAATGTCTAATGAACCATATGGGCTTAGATTGAAAAGATCATGTAAAGAGGGTCGAGCTTAATCATCCGTGACGATCCTTTTCCTTTAAATACGGAGACTATTTCTTCTTAAGTCACTTCTACGGAGTTTAGAATCTGGCTTGGTTCACAAGTTGATTACCTAACTCAGTAGTGGTTCTTTGTTAGATTTTCGTTTGCTTTTTCAGGTTATCGTTTTCTTTCTTACCTTTTCATAGTTTAGGTTATGGCTTGTTTGACAAGTGGATAACCTAACTTTTGAGAAGTTCTTAGTTAGATTTCGATTGCTTGTTTGAGTTTTGCGATTGATCTCACGCCCTGATGAAGCCCCTTACGAAAGTGGGCGAAACGTTGGCAGCTTCGGTTGCAACTATGACACGGTCCAAACCCGGAAGACATTCTTATGTTAGTATAATTTTTGGTCACCTTATTTATTTTATTTATGTTGCGATACAAAAATTTTTGGCGACGAGAAGAAAAAGAAAAGAAATGAGTATTGTTTTACGTGAGGCGCAAGTTTTTTTTTCGGAAGCAGTTCTGATAATAACTGGAAGCCAATTAGAGGTTAGGATCACACCACGTTTTTAAGAGGTTATTTTTGGAAATAAATCTTCTTATATCCGAACCACATCTGTGTCAAAAGGGCACAAATGGCTGCAGTAACGATAGTTAAAACAGGCAACGTCGCAAATGTAAGAACTTTTAGTCTGGGCGATGATTGGGAGGTTTACAAGGTTAGAAAGAAGACAGGCGAGTTTCTGTCTTATTAACATCTGTGAGTGAAGAAGTGTACAAAATTTTAAGGAATACTTGTTATCCAAGTAAACCCAGTGACAAAACTTACGATGAACTTGTTCGGTTGTTGGCGAGTCAGTTTAGAGCGAAAGTTTCTTTGTACAGACGACGTATTCAATTTGACATGCTTCGTTAAGCAAACGAAAGCATAAAAAATGGTTTGTTAACGTCAAAAGGATGACAGCAGAGTGTGATTTCGAAGGACAATTGGAAAGCAGAGTTCTCGACAAATTTGTAGTTGGCTTAAAACCTGGGCCAGTATTGGACAGATTGTGTGAAGAGAAACCTACCAAATGTTTAAAGGATATTCTGGAGATAGCGTTGGCGAAGAAAGCAGCGTTAAAAGAAACTAAATTTACATAGGAGGTAAACAGAGTTCAGAAGGTGAAATTTAAAAGTAGCAACGGGTTATCTTCACAAAGCAAGAGAAAGGAGGAACAGGAACAGGAAGTGAAAGTCGGTGAGAAAGCTTTGTGTTTTTCTTATGGCAAAGGTAATCATGATTTTAAAAGATGTAAATTTAGGAATTACACTTGTAATAATTGTAAAAGAAAAGGTCACATTATTAATGCATACAAAGTTAACCTGGAGAAAAATAATTCTTTAGAGGACTGTGAGGTTTCACAAGTTGAAAATGAAATTGATTTCTTTAATGTTGATATTTTTAATGTAGATAGTGATTTTTATGTAGCGCCAGTTACACTTGATTTGTTGTTAAATGGGATCTCAACAGTCATGGAGGAGGATACAGGTGCAAGGTTGTCATGCCATTCACTTTGTATAAAACATAATTTTCTAATTGTAAACTACAACCTACCTTGGTACGTATAAAAGTTTATAACGGTCCTATTATAGTACCGAAAGGTCCAATTGAGGTTGAAGTGTCAACAAAGAATATCAAAGAAACATGTAAGCTTTTGGTTGTTTAGGGGGCTACTAAATCTTTAATTGGTAGAGATATTTGGAGTAAATTTGAGTTTACACTAAATGAAAATAACGAAGTATTTTTAAATGGAAACAGAGTAGGTGATAAATTTTCTGATTCAGTTTGCCAAATTGAAACAAAAGGGGCTGAGTTGCAAGAAATATTCGAAAAATTTTCAAATCTTTTTCAAAATAAATTAGGCATATATAAGTACAAGAAAGTTAAATTAGAAATTGATAATGGAGTTATTCCGATGTTTAAAAAACCACTGCCGATACCATTCGCGTTTAGGGAAAAAGTTATTAAAGAATTAGGTAAACTGAAAGATGAGGGAGTAATAAAAAAAGTTTCAAATGCTTGTTGGGGCACCCCTTTAGTTCCAGTTACCAAAGCAAATGGTGTTGATATTAGGGTGCGTGCGAATTATAAAATTACTGTTAATAAGTTTCTAAAAGATTCTAATCATCCGTTACCACGTATTGAGGACATATTTGCGGCCTTACAAGGGGGTGTACAATTTACGAAGCTAGATTTTTTGAATGCGTACAATCAATTAGTTGTCGATGATGAAACATCTGAGTTATTAGCTGGGAGTACACCTTATGGAATTTACAAAATAAATAGACTACCTTATGGTATTAAGCCAGCATGTTCTATTTTTCAGAGGGTGGTTGAACAGGTACTTCAAGGTTGTAAAGGCGCGGTCAATTATTTAGATGATACAGTGGTGACAGGCAAAGATGAGCAGGAGCATTTTAGTAATTAGTGTGAAGTTCTAAGTAGACTTAAAAAAGCAGGCTTTAGGCTAAATTCAAAAAAATGTAATTTTTTACTTAGGGCACCAGATGAAAGGAAAATAGAAGCCATTTTAAAAACACCTTATCCAAGAAATAAAACTGAAGTACGTGCATTTACTGGCATAGTAAATTATTATTCAAAATTCATTCCGAATCTTTCTCAAAAACTTAAACCTATTTATGAATTATTGCAAAAAAATGAGTATATAAATGGAATAAAGCGTGTAATGATTGTTTTGAACCCGTAAAGAAATAGCGTCAGATCGGATCTTGGTACATTTTGATTCCCATAAACCATTGCGTTTGGCTTGCGATAGTAGCGAATATGGCATCGGAGCTGTATTGTTACATGTTATGCCAGACGGTACTGAGAGACCAATTGCGTTTATTTCACGTACTTTGTCTAAAGCAGAGAATAAATACAGTATGTTACAAAAAGATGCATTATCTATTTATTGGGCAACATTAAAATTTTTTGAATATTTAGCAGGCAGAAAGTTTGAAATTTTAACCGATCATAAACCATTAATAACTTTATTTGGAGAGTTCAAGAGTTTACCAAAAATGGCAGCTGGAAGGCTTCAGCGTTGGTCATTATTTATATCACAGTTTGATTATACAATTAAGTACATAAAAGGTGCCGATAACGTAAAAGTCGATTTTCTAAGTAGATTACCACTACCTGATAATAAACCAGTAGAAAGTGAGGAGTACGATTATCTGAATTTTTTAGAAAATATTATAGCAATAAATTCTAATAAATTAGGATCAGAAACTAGACAAGATTTTTTAATGGGGCGTGTTTATAATTTTATTCGTTACTGGTTTCCAAATCAGACGGATGATGATTTATTAAAACCTTACTTTATTAGGAGATCCGAACTGTCTATTGACAAGGGAGTTGTTATGTGGGGATATCGTGTTGTGGTTCCTACTAAACTTCGTCAGCAGTTACTTAATGAGTTATACAGTACTCATGAGGGAATTTGTAAAATGAAGGCGTATGCGAGGGCTTATTTTTGGTGACCGTCTCTTGATAAGGAGATAGAGAAAATAGTCAATAACTGTCGAATATGTTATTCTTCGAGACCAGAACCAAAAAAAGCTACTGTAATGTCTTGTGTAAAAGCGAATTTTTGAAAGAATTCATGCAGATGTTTTGGGTCGTATAAAAGGAAAAATAGTATTGATTATTGTTGATACTTACTCAAGGTGGCCTAAAAAATACTGATTCAAAGTCGACCGTTGAGAAATTTCGTGAATGTTTTGTCAAGGTATGGATTAGCAAAGGTGGTAGTTACGGATAATGGTCCGCAATTTACTTGTGAAAAATGTTTAAAATTTTTAAGTTTAAATGCTGTTAAGCACATGACTTCACCACCTTATCATCCATCAACCAACGGGTTTGCTGAGAATGTGGTTAAAAGTTTTAAAAATAGTGTTTTATAAGCATTCAGGGATGAGACTAGTAATGATTTGTCATTTGAAACGATTATGAATAGATATTTGTTTCACTATCGAAATTCTGTTCATATCACTACTGGTGTCACACCCGCTAGTTTAATATTTAGACATCAAACTAGGAATCAGTTTGACTTACTGTTGGAAAGAGATGTGAAAGATAAGAGCCATAAGAGAAAGTATTTGTAGTGGGTGAATTGGGTTTATATAGAGATTATAGGAACCTTAATAAGAAAAATTGGGTTGAGGCAAAGATCGATGAAGTTAACACTCGTATTTATCTATGAAAACTTCTTAATGAAGAGTTTGTTTGGAAACGTCATGTCAATCAGTTGTTACGAGCAAAGTTTAATGATAGTAGTGATATTTCTGGAAATGTAGTTAGCGATAGTTGTGAGTTCTCTGAGGCTGCTTGTCTTAAACAAGCAATCCCTGATATTGAACGTCAGTTTAAGTTTTAACAAAAGTAATGATGTACAGTCTGAGAATGAGACTGTGGAGGCAATTAGGACAAATTGTAAAAATAAAATAGAAAGTACTGCTATAGCTAAGCAAGTTGCTGATACTACTTTAAATGTTAATGAGAGACCTAGAAGGCAGATAAAGGCTCCAGTGCGATTGGATTTATGAGTGAGAGTATTGCAGTATATTATGTTAGTTTTTTAGGTTGGTAACCTGGAAAATAGAGTATGTAACTAAATTCATTAACGTTGATAAATAAAAAGACAATTTTTGGTCACCTTATTTATTTTATTTATGTTGCGATACAGCCGCAACCATTATTCTCGGATAAATAAATAAAGTCACTGATGTATAACTAACCCTTCCTACTAAGTAGAACTAAAAAAACGCAGTGATTTTGTCGGAAACCGAAGATGACCTAGAAAAAATTGTTTGCATAATTTTGATTGAGTAAAAATATCTAATGCAGATATTTCAACACTACCAACAATATCTATATCTACCATAAAATAATACGAAAAGATATGTGGTATGGTCATACTTAGAACGCAACACATAAATTGAATAAACAATCTGTTTTAAGAACTTCGATTCCTCAAATTGTTCTTCATAGTAAACAAAAACTGTAACATTCGTTTTCCGTTATGTTTGCACGTAGCATTAAATTTTATAACGTTTAGTAACAGTTTTTAAAAACCTAATACTACTATTATTCCAGTTACGCTATAAAACATATGTAAATGTAATTATTTATCAACGCATTCTAAATTACCACCAGTATGAATAACAGGAATGAATAGATTAAAACTACTTTTTTATCACTTACAAGTGAAGTCATATTTTCTAAGAATGTCGGTGAGAGTGAAATCATAGTTTGAATGAAATATTACCATGTATTAAGTTTAAAGAATTGTGATATCTCAGTTCTGACACTTTTTAGAAAATTTTCTTCAGTAATACCTTTATTGATTACTTATTAATTTTCACACTAAAACCGCACGTTTATCGATGTTGAAGTTATTTAACCATTATTTTATCGGTTTAGGGAAATTTTATGATATATCGAAGTGTAATTTACAACGCGTCAGTAACTACATTCAAATCCCATCTTTCCAATATTGCCAGTAATTTATATACAAGGTCGCTGATAAGTATGGAAACGGTCGATTATCAGGGTAAATATACAAGACTAAAAAAGTTTTAGGGTTCTTCAATGTCTACTAAACAGTAACAATTTTAACTATACAGGGTTCGTCATAAAGGTGTGGTACACCAAAAATGCATTTTTTTGAATGGAAAATATTATTTGATATTTCAAATCTTCTCTCAATTTTAAGCAAAATTTGTAAGAAGCATAATGTACCTAAATTCAATCGTTTCCGGGTTATTGATTTTTGAAAATAATGAAGAATAATAATTAATGAAATGATAAATTTCTTTTGAAAACATTCTGTGGTTCTAGAAAAAACTGATTGCGATGTTTGTTATGATTGTTTGGAATTCTATTTTACAACAATGGTGTGTTTCTAAGGTACCTTGATGAACTACCTACAGAATTCGTTTTGAGTTAAGATGCTCAAAACGAATTCTGTAGGTAGTTCATCAAGAAACGCACCATTGTTGTTTTGTTTTAAAATGTTACCGTATCAACGAATGTCAAACACTGATTAAGTGTCGACCTTTTTAATGATGATAAGGTATAGTGATAGAACACAAAGCTTTGCTCAAATGATGATTATGTTAAATGAGTTGCATTCTGACCGGAATTTAGTCTCCAAATCTACAGTTTCGAAAACTTTGCATCGTTTTCACGAAACTGGAAATGCCAAGGATAGACCTAGAACTGGAAGACCAGTAACCGTTACAAATAAAGAAATTTCTTTCAATGTCGTATTGGATGTGGTGAAGAATACGAAAAATTCGACAAAACAATTAGCTTTAAATCACAATATGCGTCGAGATTCAATGCAAAAGATTCAAATAATTTCGTCCATATAAAATTCATTTATTGCAAAAACTTAATGAAGACA
This sequence comes from Aquatica leii, assembly GCA_035610365.1. NCBI lineage: Eukaryota > Metazoa > Arthropoda > Insecta > Coleoptera > Lampyridae > Aquatica > Aquatica leii. The sequence continues at coordinate 33,308,190 of CM069437.1, read as the reverse complement.
ATCTTGATCGCAGAATCCAGCTCTATGAAGTTATTATGGAGAAGTTGCGCCAAAATTTTAACTTTGCCAACCACATTTTATTTTCCGACAAATCTACATTTTGTTTAAATAAACAAGTGAACTGACACAACTGCAGGTACTAGTCAAACGAAAGCCCACATTGAATAGAACAAGTTTACACTCAAAGACCTAAAAAGTAAATGTCTGGTGTGGTATTATTGATAGACATGTCGTAGGACCAAATTTCATAAACGAAAATTTAAACTCTGATCGATGTTTGGCACTTTTGCAAGAATCAATTGTTTCAGACGTTAGTTAATAACGATCCAAATCTACCATCAGAGGAAATATGGTTTCAGTAAGATGGGAGACCTCCTTATTTTAGAACTGAGGTACGGGAATATCTACATCAAACTTTTCCTGGCAGATGGATAAGGCGCAGGGGAACTATTGAATAGCCAGCTTGGTCTCCCGATATGACGCCGCTTGACTTTTTTTGTGGGGTCATATCAAAAATTTAATTTACAAAATATCGAAGAGTTGCAAGCAAGGATAGTTTCTTCAGAACCACAAAATGAAATTCGTCATTTCGTTAATTTTTATTCGTCATTCAATAGATTTTAAAACAGTAGCCTTTATTTTCAAAACATCAACGAAATACACTACATAAACTAGAGAATATTAATAGTAACATTTAATTTAGATAAGAAAAAACTACACGTAATTAGTGTGTAGGCTCTTAGTACAAACAAATCTAAAGAAAAGAAAAAAATGTTCTACAAAAAGCTGCCGTCAATTGTCAACACAATCTCTAACAAACTAAAAACCACAATAGTGGTAGGTAGCTGCCATATAATTGGAGTAAAATCTGGTATTGGAAAAAACGCGTCTGAGGATAAAACGAAATAAAAAAATTGAGCCAGGATACACCAAACTCACTATTCACCAACAAACTATCGAAGAAAATCAAAGCTATTTCAATTAAAAATAAATAGCAGACGTTTAGAACAAAATCACATCCAACAACAATTAACCGACATACGAAGACTAACGCCCAAATCGGCCAATAAAAAAATACACAAAATTCGCACAGAGCATAGAACGCAAAATCTGAAACGTGTTGAAAAGACAAAGATATTACTAAATACACACAGACACAAACAATAGAAGAAGAAACATAGGTAACTTTAGAAACGTATATCAAGAAGATAATATAACAATAGCAGACGATGTTCAAAACGAAACAGCTACGACAGAACAAATCACCAAAACTATAAACCGAAAAAAAATCTGAAAAAAAACCGTAATCAGATCTAATCTATAACGAACTTCTTAAATACGGAAGCAAAAACCAAAGCGTAGAACTGAAGAAAATATTACCACTGAATAAAAGTACACCACTGGAAAACCGGAGATCAGGTATAAAAAACATGATAAAAAATGCCCCACAAATTATAGAGGTATTCAATTGCTGCATCATAAAACCATTCGAGACTTGTTAAAATAAACACTGCGTAGCCTTTCAAGGCCGGTGTAACTATTACTAGTATCTTCTTGTGACTTCCGTTGTGGATCAAAAGTTGCGTTTGACGTTTCGCTTTCCATGCAAACCTTCAAGACAATCTTAGTAATACGTATTAAAATTGATTACCATCAACTGCAGTTAGACAAAAGAACTTATTGCGCCTTTTGCTTCTTAAACCACTATTAGATAAAATTATAGAGAAGATAAAGAAGATGAGTCAAGCGAATCAAAAACCAACAGCTAAAATTTACATGATACGCTGATGACGCCGCAATCATCTCCAAGAATCAAGATTTTCTACAACGGCTAGTGCACACCTTCTGCCTCACTATATCTTACAACTGTCAATAGAAAAAACTGGCAAAATCTAAGCCTTTAATTTGTAGATATTTTGACGCTAGATTAAGATAGTCAAACAATTCCAGATACAGTTTCACAAAAAATGCTCAATAAAAAAGTTGGTAGTGAAAATTTCGAAGAAGCATCGAATACAGTTCATTATCTTGAGTATTTGCACTTTACATAAATTAATTTACTGTTGGTCGATTCTGGAGTTACCGAAGCCCCGGTTTTCCTATAAAACTCCCACAGTGCAACAAACACGAATCGACAAATTTTACTTCCACGTCCAAGAAAACATAATATTATGCCGCGTACGTGACCTACAATGCAAGTACGTTATTTAGCTACCAAAAGAGGGTAAAAAGCGAGCCTTCGGCGCCTTAAAACTAGAACTAATTGACCATGGGAGTAAACCTAAATGGAAATGGCCCTTCAAGATTTCCTGGCGATTATGCAGCGAACCAGCAATCTACTCTTAGAAAAAATTCCAATAATGCTCGGATGAAAAACTGTAGTGATCAGAACACAATAATGGCCCACATAATAGCAGAAGCAACAAACAATCAAACTACAAGACGTCGAAGTAAAGTGAGAAGGTGACTGCGGAAAAATAAAGAAGCATAAACAAAAAATAGACAAATTATAAAAAACAATGTACGTGATCACCTAGACAGTCTCAAGAATGTAAGTACACAATATTTGTACCAACGACTACTAGAATAGAAGATTAAGTCTTGGAACAAAAGATGCAAATATTTAGAACAAATGATTCCAGGTACAGAAACAAATGGGTAACGCACTTCCAATATCTTCCAGAAATTTTGACACTCTCATAAATCTACAAAAACCATGAAACTATACAACCATAAATATGTCACTAAGTCCCAGGAAACATATGTCTGAAACTTATCAAATATCTCTCTCAAAAATTGTGAATTATGCTTACACACCTCTTCGAAAGTTGCATAAACGGTAGAGAAATTCCATTCTAAAAAGGAACACGCAACAATGTGGATAATTACAGAAGAGTTACGGTTATACCCACAACATGGAGAACATACTCCAAACTCCTAAGAGATCTAATAGAGAAAGGTATCGTAACAAAAACAACCCAAAAAACAATGTGGCATCGGAGTATGGTGGTCAACAGTGGACAATATATTGACCATTTAGATATTAATAGAGAAGCGCTTACAAAAAAACCAGAGAAACACACGTAACGATAATTGATTTAGAAAAAGCATGCCAACAAGGTAAAGATTAATAATTTTATAATCTAGAAATTCAACTCTCTCTCATGCTAACAACTCAACGGCAGTATGACAACAATCTAACGTATATCAAGAATTATCTACTTTTAAAGAACTAAGATAATCCTGCTTGTCACTCATTCTTTTTAAAATACATGTACATAAATCTCTTCGAAATCGCAGAAACAGTGTAAAAATATGAGAATGACAATCGGTGACGATATACTGTACACCCTATTTTTTGCTGACGTTCAACTTGTAATTGCAAAAGATATAGATAACCTAAGCTATATGGTCGGCAAACTTGCGAATAGTGTGACTTGAAAATGAACAAAAGATGCGAATGCATTGGAGTTGGGAATCATACTTAAGTAAAGTAACGTGTTTGGGTGTGGTAATCACTAAGGACAAAAGCAGCAACAAATTAAATCATCTAAATAGAATGACAGACGAAAGATAACCAAAAAAGGTTTTAAAATGGATACCAACCAAAAAAAGAAAAGAAGGCGTCCCAAGAGAAGTTGGCGAGATAGTTTAAATGAAGCCTTGGGTGAAAAAAATTTACAAGAAATGCACAGCCACGATAGAAGATTTTTAAAACTGAGGGCAAAAAAAAGACAGTTGTAAAAACCCGCGTATATTTCGCGTTGCAACGAAAAATTCTAATTTTAACATTAAATTAAATGCTATCACTGCTCACTAAATTAAGTAACTGTGTACAACACCAAGATTCTTCAGAAGTTTCTCTAAGGTTTACATCAGATAAAACCTCGGTTCCATTGTGCTAACTAACGGAATTGAATCTATTTGCACTCAAAATTTTTGACCTATTAATAAAAATAGTTGTCCACCTATTTGATTAAGTTGCTCCTGTTAAAAGGTTTAGGGTGAGGGATCCTAGTATTTCTTGGTTTTATTCCGAAATATCAAAAATGATTAAAGACAGAGATAAAGCTTTGGAAATCCTGTAATGATGTCAACGCTTATGAAACATTTAGAGGAATAAGTGCAAAACCGCAATTAGAAGTCTGAAAGGAAACATATTGTCTCTGATCTCTCTTTTCAGACGCTATGGCGTAATATTAGAAAGCATGGGATAGTTGACAGCAGCAGTCTTATTTGTCTTGTCGACATAGAGAAACTAAACGAGCACTTTTCTGGCCCCCCTAGCAATAGTACTTCCCCTCCCGATTGTTGTAATGTTATATCCTCAGGTAACTTTTCTTTTTCTGCTATTGCTGAAGTAGACGTTTTAGCAACGTTTAGAAATAAAAACTAAATCTGGGGCAGTTGGAATCGATGAGACTCCTTTTCAATTTCTTGATGTGCTTTTTCCAATTATTCTCTTCAATACTACTCCAATACCAAAAATACAATCCCTTCTGATTTTAGACCCGTCAGTATTTTACCGCCGATATGTAAGATATTTCAATACATTTTGCATGATCAGCTCACCACTTACATCGACCAGGCGCAAATTTTGGTTCCACATCTGTTCAGGTTTCGGCTTAACTATAACTGTGCCAGAACTCTGTTCAAAGTGACTGATGACTTCAGAGCATCGATTGGCAGGAGCAATTGTGTGTTGTTGACGCTTTTGGACATAAATTACACCTTTGTCTCAATTAACCATTCTCTTTTAGTAACGAAACTATATAACAACTATTCACCGTCCTCCTCATTTTGCAAAACGTTGTTTTCCTATCTTACTGGTAGAACTCAACAAGTCCAGTATGGTAATTCATCGTCTGCCTTATGACCATTCGGGTATGGTGTGCCACAGGGGGGAATCTTGTCGCCTCTATTATTTTCCCTCTTAACAAACGATCTACCTAGCGAGTACTATTTGTTTCCAAATGATATGCAAGTCTATAGTGAGACGATAAACCTGTACACGTGGTTGCATTATCAAATCTTAACCAAAACATTGAGGAAAGTGGTGTTAGCTCCACGGCCTTAATTTAAACCACATTAAAACTCAAGCCATATTTATTTCGTCTCAATAGTTTTTACACGGTCATGCTAAAATTATTGTCGACAGAACGGTCGTTCCATTTTCCAAGACAGTCAAGGATTTAAGGGTCATCTATAACAACCGAATTTTTTGAGTAGATCGTGTTTCCCAATTATGTCATCGTGTTTACTCAGCTCTTCACTCTCTCCATGGGTTGTCAAAGTTTACGTCACCGATTGGTTCTTTCCTTAATCCTCACATTCTTTCTCTATTGTGACCCTATATTTTTTCATGTTGGCTCAATGTCTTTCGTTTCTTCAAACTTCTTGGTACTGAAGAATTGTTCCCCTCCTTACAAAGGTAAGATAACAGTATGTTGTTTAGTTTATCTGAATGAACTCAAACCCTGATTTGTCCTCGATTTAGAAACAAAATAATGACTGATTCCTTTGCTGTGTCAGCTGCAAAACTGTAGAATTAGCTTCCGTTACTGGTCCGCTGTTCTGTTTCGCCGCGCTTCCTTCCGTATTTTTTCAAAAAACACATTATGTTGGTAGTACTTGTAAGTATTAAATATGTAACAATAGTATCAATTTATTGTATGCTACGTAGGGCTTATGCTCTATGTACAAGAAATGAATAAATAAATATATAAAATAAATAATTCTATCTTTCGTGTCTTAAAAAATAAATAATATTAGTTTGTAAATTGTAGTTTTATTAAGAAAGTAATTAAACTTCCTCGGTCCCTGGTGTGTTAATGTTTTATTTTTCTGTTTTATTCTTTGGAGCACTTCATCGTCAATAAGAAAAAACTAACTTAGATTGTCGCTTTGGTAAGCTATGGCTTTTTTTTCTAATGAACAAAATAATATCGATCCGCTGTATTATAATTTTTTTATTGCGTAGTCTTTTTGTCTAGCATTTCATTCATGAGTTTTTACGACAAAATAAAATTTTACTAGTTTGAGCTATCGTTGGCGACGTGTTTCCACTGTTATTTATGAGAAGATGAGCGCAGTGCATAGATCATGTAAATACGAATTTATAGTCCTAACCACAAAAGTTGTATTATGACTAGCGTTGCCAGATCAAAAAAAAAATTCTGGAGTAAATTCCGGATTTTTGAAAAAAATTCCGGACTTTTTGTAAAATGTTAATGTCGTTATGTGTGACTTATAAAGTAATCTACAAAACTATTATTAAAGATTCGGAAGTGTTAAAAAGTATTTCCGGGAGTGCTGAATATAAGAAAAATAATTATAATGAATAATAATGTATGTAACATTGATTTTTTTATAAAAACATTGAGATTGTTTAATTTTTTTAAAATTTCGGACGTCTTAGAATTCCTCCCGCATGCCGGACAAAAACCTATATTACCGGCATCCCTACTTATGACTCATTGGTAGACAACGTAACGATAAAATAAAATATTGAGATTTTGAAAACAACTGTCAACTTATCTAGCAAAAATAGTTCAGTGAACTAGAAACGTAGTTTTAAGTATAGTTATAGATATTTAAAATATGTTTCATGAAGAGGTAGTGCATAGATAATAGTTATAATATTGTGTACGTTTCTTTTAGGTAATTGCATATGTGAAGTTAAAACTTAACAACCGCCAATGACCGAAAAATAGCAATTCATTTGAATTTATTGCATAGGAACTGCACAGTACAAATTTTATTTAGTATTACTGAAAAGGTATTTTAAAACAATAATTGATTTAATCAAAATATCGCAACTTTAATGTATTTTTAGGCGACAAATATGTGATTTGGCTCAATAAAAGACCATTGAATGAATAATCTAAAATTAATGTATTACGGTCCTATCCTGTGTACTTTTAAAGTCTAAACCTAGGATTGAAATGTAGATAATTATACTACTATTTGTATTACGAAATAAAATTAAAAAATAAATTAATATTCAACATGTACTTATAGTTATAAAAAATTATAACACATAATATTACGATCCTTTGAATTAGACAGTTTATGTTTAATTAAAACTTAATTTAATTAAAAGTTAATTAAACTGACCCATAAACTGACAGAACGTTGTTTAAGTTATCGGCGTACGCAGGAATTATAAATAACCTACGTTACAGAGATTAGCATAACCGACTTTCTAAAGATTAGCTATCTTTCTTTAACTGCAAAAAATTGGTGATATAAGTACACTATATTATTTTAATTTTCTATTTGGCCAAGTATGAATCATAAGACACCTTTGGTAATTACGACCATAACACGAAAGCTCAAATCATGTTTATGTATTGCATGTTGGTGTTATTGCCACAGAAATATATTTTGCAATAAATGCGCGTAATTTACGTTACTGTAATATATTTGAAATTATTAGACAAGAGAAAATCCGACCAAACAAAAACACTTCAAGAGGTCACTATAGCGCTCCCGAATAGAATCTTCATGAGGTTTTTTTCGTTGTTTCGCTTGTCAAGTCTTCGTTGCATACGGAAGATATACATACATTATTTTATATGTGAACACTGCTTCTTCTTTCTCTAGTCCGGTATCCATTTTTTTGTCCCTCTTTTTGGTAGAAATCTTTACATGTTTTTAATATATTGTATTTGTTTTGTGTAATTCTATTGCTTGTCCCATCTTTTTCCAGCTTTTGCACACTACAACTCTTTAATTTTTCAATTCAGTGTACCACTGAATAAGGTTTTTCGTCCCAATACCAAACCAGTATATTAAGAATGAATAAATACAAGCATCGATTTCAAAGAAAAAAAACTGGTGTGGTCACCACACGAATTTCCTATAAAGAACGATAAAAGAATGTCTACATATTTTTTTAAGGTTATGTTGTCATAAAACCATTTTGAAGTGATATGTACACGTTTGTATTGATTTCCTATCATGCTATAATTTTTTTGAAATTTTTCTCCTCGATTTCATTAAGATCATATCGACTAATCCTTATGTTTGTGCGCCTCGAGATTACTTATCCCTTTAGTAAATCAGTTAAAAAAAATCGTAGCAGGCAGGATTCGAAACTATATTATATTTGTGAATTCATTTTAAATTACAAATTAAATATCTGATAAAATGTTAATGTTAGAATTTTTTTATTTGTTAGGAAGAATTATCTCTATAAGAAACTGTAAAAATAATTCGAATAATTTACATACGTACAAAATTATATAAGAAAAAATGTCAAAAATGGCAAATACACCCACTTCCGGTTTCTTTATCAAACCCATCTTTTGACAAAGCAGAGATGATATAAAAAGCCAGCTCTACACTACCCAAGCAACATTTTGTAACCGTGGTTACGTTGTAACCAGTTGCAAATTAGTAACATTAGCACCATGGTAAATAAACCGTTGCAGCAACGTAGCAGCAACTTTCGTAATTTACTGAGGTTTCAAATCTATTACAGAAATAACCATTTTACAACTATGGTTATAACTAAGTTTTTCTTATACCCTTATGTAACTACAGTGTCAATTTAGTGGCATTAAAACCTTCATTTCGGTTTCGAGTGTAACAGTCTTGAAACTATGGTTACAAGTGTGAATTTCTAAAATTACACTACAGTGTTAATCTATACGTTCAAACAGCAACAGAAGAAGTGCATTTTACGAGATTTTTATAAGACACATAGTCCATTATCATTATCCAATAAACAGTACCGAAAGTGTTTCTAATTCAAAACTACGTAAGTACAATTATTGGTATATTATATTACTATAATTTTAATCGTGCATTTAAACTACTGTTTCTAATTTAATCAACGTTGAAGAATTAGTTGCCAATTATAAGTAAGCAAATTTTAAATTGATTTTATTTTCTTCTAGGATAAAATAGAATTTGATTGCAAGGACATTACAATATTACACACAGTGATCAGAACGTGTAAATTAGATCGCCATTGCGAACACCTATAATCTTTAAAAAACCAGTCGAGATTATGATCATTGAACCGATTATAATTGCACATGTGCATTTGTAGCCTAATACAAATATTTAACTAGGAATTACGTAGACGCATTAAACTATAACATGTGAGGGATATCTTAATCCGCCATGGTCTTTTAACACAAATACATTTTTCTCTTAACAAAATTTATGCATTTACTATTTACAAAATTTATAAATAATAGACATAATCCGCTTTTCTTGAAAATTTGCAGTAAAAACCTGTTTACTGGTACCTACCTGCAACAGATGTAAAAATTCTTGTAGGTATTATATCTTTTTTGTTTGAATTTAGTTCTATAAGAAACTATAAAAATTTAAATAATGTACATTTATTATAACTTTTTATATATCTGTATCTTTTTATTAATATATTTTTATCTCTACTTTTGTTTTAATCTTTATGATGCAGTTAGTAACTAAAATCTTAGATAAGTTGGTTAACAAAAGCGGTTATAAAGTAGTTTCAAATAGTGGTAATAAGCATGTTTTCAAAACAGTTACATAGCAGTTGCTGTAAACGGTAACTACAATGTTACAAATCAATTACAAAACCGTGATGATAAACCATTACAGAAACGATTCAGAATAGGCAAACATGATTTGTAAAAAACCGTTATAGCAACGCTGCAAAACAGTTACAAAGTAGTAATTGCAACGGTTTCAGACACGTTGTAAAACGGTTATAATATTACTGCAGTTGCCTTGCAACTGACCAAATCCGGTATTGACAACGTGTCAGGAAAGACTCAGCAACTATTCTGTAACTAAATACCTTACTGAAACCATAGTTGCAAGAGAGTTTTACAACCGTTTTGTAACTGATTTTTGCTACTTGGGTAAATTTCAGGTTACTAGGACTTTTGGTTTGAGAGCTATCGTGAATTCATCCAAAGATAATTTAAATAAGATGCAGCACTCCGTATATAAACAAGTCAAGAGAATATAGAGAAAAAAAATTTAAAAATGGCGGATACACCAACTTTCGGTTTCTTTATCAGACCCATCTTCTGATAGAACCGAGAGAATATGAAAAGTCAGATTCATATCAAAATTACTAGAACTTTTGGTTTGAGAGTTATCGTGGGTACATGGTTACACACAGACACAATGTCACACAGAGACACAGGCACACACACAGACACCCAAATTTTTTTGGGGAAAATACTTTTTTCTGATTCAAAAGACCTTGAAAAAAAATTTAAAAAAAATTGCGATCGCTATACTTTTCTTATAGGAAAGTAAAAATATTAAAAGCAAAAACATATTTAAATTACTTTATTAATAATAATCATAAATTTACACGTTTTCAACACAGTTTACCGTATGATTAATGTTTTAGTTCGAAGACCAAAAAGAATATACAATTGTTAATTGTGACATTTCTACCGAACTATGCTAGAAATAGACAACGATAAGTTTGTCTTCAATTAAACTGCTTCAAAAATTACTATCAACAGTTAGTGATGATGTTTTGATCAAACATTTAAATTATTTGAGTAATTGGAAAAACTTTGTTTTAATTTTGTTTTCAGTGTAGTTATGACACCTTTCGTATTCAGTTAAATTTTTAAATAAATATAAAGTAGCAAAAAATTTCAAGACAACCATTTTTACTTAGAATTATCAAACATTGTATTAAGCTTAATCTTTTTCTCGTGTAAAATGTCGTAATCTTTTTCAATCGAAAAATATATAAAAAGTCTTTGCCGCTAACATCATTTTTCTTCAAGACACTTTGTCCCAGATAAAAAGATGTAAGGATAATATCGTCCCACTTCAACTTTGTAAAGTACAAAAAGTGACAAAGGTTCGTAACCTAACGTCTTTTCGTAACGCACAAAAGATTTTATTGATCAACTCTAATTACAATCATCGAGTATTATCTGAAATGAAGTTTATTATAAAGTTAGTGTTAATTCTGTTTGTAGTTCACCAACTTTTAGATCTGTAATAGACTGAAGAAACTTGTAAAAGTTTAATCCGATTTTAATAATAACTTAATTACATTGGATTAGACGTGTTCTAAAATCGACTCATTTTAATTACAAGCACAAAAAGAAAATTTCAATGTTTTCGAAATGAAAAATATGTTGTTTTAGTATTAAATTGGAAAATATCAACTTCGTTAAGTTTAAAACTAATTTACATTTCCATAATGAGTAGCTTTTAGAATTTGTCTTTTGTTGCTTTTCGTCGCTAAACAAACCATAAATATTTAATTTTCATTAGAGGTTTAAAAATGTTTATTATTAAAACTAAGTTTCATAAATCTAATGCAAAAATAGCGAAGCAAATTGCTTTTATTGTTATGAGTAACGACAAGGGAATGATTCTTAATAGAAAAAAATGCGCAGGAGGCTTTTAATGCCCTTAATAGATTCGTAAGAAATACAAGAATTAACAGTGTCTGTTAAACATTAATTAGGAAAACGGATACGACGATTTAATTTTAATTGCGTTTCCTCCTTCTTCACTTTATTGCTACTCGTTCTAATATTTCTGTGTAAAAGCGAAATTCATGGTTGTTTTAATGGGGTATGTAGACGAAATCGTTTATATCTGAAGCGTATTAAAATTTATTTACAAAAATTAGTTAAAAACTAGAGCTTAATAAATGAATGACAAAAAAGTTAGATTATTAAGTTGCCTCATTTTTTTCCTATATAAATAAGAACTTTACTAAATAAAAATTCACAGATATCGCTAATCTTGCAATTATCGGAAGGTGTTGAAAACAAACACAATATTACCTACGTGATATAATGAACAAGGTTTATTACAATTTTCAAAAATTAAAATGCATACATAAATAATAAAAAATTAAAAAAACTCAAATACCTAGTATTCTAAGTACATATTAAACGAGAACATGATATGATAATTCACTAATTGTTTGTATTTAACATTTGTCTATGAAATGCCTGAAAATTGTTTCCCATAACCTCTTCATCGCTGGAATATGATGAATCAGCAACACCAATGACTTATAGAGAATTTTTTGTCATAACAAATTATGAGCAAGACCGTTCATTATCAAGAATTGCTGCGCACTGATAAAACATAGCTTCAGTGACATATCTAAAGAGAAACCCGATCGCGTTATCTGAAATCCATGCACTCGAACAAACATCAGAGCATGTAAATAAGCCGGCGTCACTAATTTCAAGGGAAAAAGTCACCTTCGCAAAGCACAAATAATAATATTGCCCTCACAAGCATGTTATGCGAGAAAAGGTCAAAAAATGGTGATTCACGTCCACTGACTCATTTTCTGCTGTCTTAGATACGTTTGAAAGTATTCGGATAAATGTAAAAATTTTCTCTAGACACAATCAAATTTAGAACCAAAGTGGAACTTTCAGAAATGTAGCCAGACTTAGATTAAATAAATTGCTTCACCACCCTCTAACTAGTCGATGCGCATTTTTAAAAAAACAACAAAACTTAATGATTATTGGATTTTATCCGAGTTTTATGGCGGTTCACAGTTCTACAGCTTCTAAGATTATGACACGATTCGAGCTACGTTGCCACATCCTTCAGATGTAAAAGTTGCAAAATGGAGATTTCATCTTTGAAAATGTGCATACACAGTTTAAAAATTGAATGGTTTCAACAGTTTGTCGCGTTCGCGATTTCTTGTCGTATCTAAAGAAAACTTACAGCGGATTGGACTCGCAATAAAAACATTTCGCGACGCGAAATAATCGAAATGCCTTTTTATTAAACTCTCTTTTTTACCGATTCTACAATTTCTTCTCCTATTAATATAAAACAAATGCGCTACTGACTATAAAAAGTAATTAAAGAGATGAACTTTACTTTAACATGAATCCTTTCTCTAGTCTTAACAGATTTATAACGCTAATAATCTTTACAATTGTTTGACTGTTGATACAATTTCGACATTCAAAATTTACTCAAATTTTATTTTACCTACTTTCGTCCTATGTTGATAATTTTACAGTAAAATCGTTTATGATTTAAACTAGTAATTACTGATAGTTTTTATTATAAAACTTTATAAATCAGGTTTATTAAATTATTTCGTTTACGCATTTTAAAATTTAAACATAAATTATCGGTTTAGCAGAACATGTGTGCTTCGGTCGAGTTGCTTTTGGTGACCACCGCGGCTTTTTTGTGGCTAAGGGTAGCTTTGTCGATGTCGTAATATTACACCAGCATCAAAACCGCCACAATTTTTGTATTGAAATGATTTGCTTAATAATTTAAAATAACCAATAAGCTATTACCCTAAAACGGTGGAAGTTAGAAGAAAGTTGCACGTAAACATTTTTATAGAAGACAAAATTTACTATAAAAGGGTACAATTACATTCAATAGTTTAGAAGATACAAGTGTGCAAAGTTGCACAAAAATTCCATTTAAATTCTGTAACTCTTAAACTATTAGATATAATTATACACTACAGCGGATCTAATTCTGCAATTACTGTAATCATTTGTCATCCCTGCTAACTAAAATTAAGACTTACTATATTTGAAAACATAAAACGAATCATAAGGAATATATTGTTTAATAATAATAAACACTGCGTCCAAAAAATACAAAAAATGAAGTGAAATTGGGCACAACCGCAAGTTCTAGATTTGTTTCTTCTGAGCGTTTCATCGTTTTGTTACACGAGCCTTCGAATCAACACTAAAACATTTTTTTAGCAAAAACGCAGCATCAATTACCAATAGAATTTTGTTATACTTAAACGCGTTTCGATAGCTGTGCTATTATTTTTTGTGATAGTGAAATAGGAATAAATGGTTTCATAAATCATGTTTAAAAGTGTCAGTAGAATAATTTGCAGGGTTTTTAAAACATATTAAAAAAAGGAGGATTTTAATAAATTTTAGAAGTCAGTATTAGATTTGTAGTCTTAAAAACTTTGTGTTTGCGACCTGTTGAAGGTCATATTTTGCACTCACCAACAATGAGAAATGCAATTAATTTTACTACAAATGTGTTCAACAGTATAAAACAGTATAAGAAGTGATCTTATTACAGAAGAATTAAAGCAGGACTCAATAGAAACAAAAATCAAGAAGAGAAATCTGAATTGGTATGGATATTTAATTAGAATACAGTAGACCAAGCTGCTAACAAGAGTCATGGAAGCGAAAAGTGAAGAGAAAGGAAGAAAGGAAAAACCGAGAAAGCCATGGATGGAACAGATAGAAAAGATAAAGAGAGAGGTGTAAAACACTACAGTAAATGAAGAAGATGGCCGTAAACCGGAAGAAGTGAAATAAATAGATAAATAAAGATTAAGGAATACCACCTCCGAGGCTCCAAAGGGGCATAAGGAGATAATGCCAATGCTCTTCGAATTTTTTTGTAAGAAATCCCACAGTATTTCCTTTTTCTTCTGTAGATTTTATTGTAGTATGTAAAACAGTTGCAAAAAACGAATAGATGCATTTGAGACCAATCAAACTTTAGAATAAATGGGAAAAAGTAAGAAACTCCTCCTGACCACTAAGAAGAGCAAACTTCCATATTTAGCTTATATAATGCAAAGCGAACGCTATGAAATTCTCCACCAAATAATGGAAGGAAAAATTGTACGAAAAAGCTCAGTCAGTGGTAGTAAATCTCATGGTTAAAAAATTTGCACAGGTGATTTGGCCGAATATCAAAAGAGCGGCGCTATCCCGAGCTATAATAGCCAATTGGAAAGCCAACCTTGGTAGAGAGACCGCGTACTAAGAAGAAAAATGTAAAACAATTGCCTTTTGTACTGGATGATGGTGGGGTTTGGCATTTAAATATTGTTGGTGTGTGTTCTTTTTTATGTATACAGAATCTGTTGTTATTCTTTAACATCATATTAAATCAAATGTTATCATGTATAGAGTTTCGATGTTAAAATAATCGATTTATTTTATCTTTTCCATGAGACAGAATTTTGATTTAAACTCAATTTTCTTTAGTACCTTAGTTTCAAAATGCAACATGTAGATATTGATTATAATTGAAGAGAGCAGTAAACCCAGGGCTACTCATACTAGTTCAAATAAATTGTTGTCATAACTGAGATAAGAATTTTTGAGGCAAAGTTTGACAAGCAAAACTTTCTGTAGCAAAAAGAAAAGTGAAAACTGACTTAAGATATCTTCTATTCCTATACGCAAGCTCTGAATTTTGCTTGCAACATCTACATAGTCTGTCTGCTTCTATATTTCTTATCAATGGTAAAAAAGTATTGTAGCTAAATAGCGCGCTGACGATTGTGTGGGTGAATTCATGATGCTCAGAATAAATAAACAAAGAGGTAACTGCAAACACCGCAAATTAATGAAATCAGCATTAGTTCAACACGCGTGAAACCAAGAACACGCACTGACTTTGGCTCACCAGAAAAAACTAGAAGCATACCTAAAAAATCTGGATGTTTCACTACAACGCAGTCTAAGCGAGAAGTCACTGGTAAAGTGTCAGAATTGGTAAGGCATTCATTCAATCAGTTACAATTTTGATATCGGTGAATCCGTTAAAAAGATGTGGAATGTTGCCATACAACCAATTACATAAGCTGATTTGGTATCGCCTATAACATTCCAATTATACCATTCATTGTGGGCTTCATTAATGTAGAGGTCAATTCGACGTAAAAAATTGAAATGCGCCCTTCTTAAAACATCTTCGTTTTCTCATAGTGCGTTTACAGCATTTTGCATTCTATTCCACAGTTGTCCGGAATTATTTATTTAAATCTTCTACGCTTGTGTTTTAACACTCACCAGATGAAAAAGCCGCAAGGAGTTAAATCTAGAGACTGCGGAGGGTATTGAATGGGTGCTTCCTGTCCCCTACCAAGCCATCTACGAGCAAATTGTTCATTAAGATTAAGATAATAAGGCGTCGTGCATGAACATGTTTCGACGCTAGCGACATCCAGACGATCAGGCAATCAAAACGGCCCAACGATCAAATTGCTAATAATTCTAAAGGAGACATTAATTTTAAATTCTCGTTGATAATGTCTACCTTTCATAGCATGTGGATTATCATTTGCATAAATATGGTCATTGTGTCGGTTCCTCATGCCACGACGTGTAAAACAAGATATTAGTGTGGAATCCGTTGTCGACTACTTCGCGCATACAAACAATTTGTGAAATATCTAAACGTGATCCGTGGTCAAGTGGCAATAATTCTTGCACTGACTGGACGAAGTAATTGATCTCGAAAGATCCGACTTACAATGCTTTTTAGAATCCCAGTCTTTTGTTGTATTGTTCTGGTACTGGTCTCAGGATAGTCAAACATTGTTTGAAAAACAGCATCTTCCGCAAAACGAGTTTTCGAGGTTGTCAAGGTTTTCCAGCGTTATCTCTGACTAGCTGTCGAAGACGTCTTTTGAGTCGAGCAAAAGTTTTGTGATTTGTTTGGATACTTCTCTAAATAAACGCGGACACATTCAAGGCAATTACCTTGACAAAATCTAAGAATAAATAGCACGTCGTCTTATTCATTAAAAGAAAAATCCATAATTTGAAAGTTGCCAAAGTTCAGCAACAACAGCAGCAATAGCAATTAAACGAATAAGGGTGATTGCGATAAAAAGAAACTAAAGCTTAAAAAGTGAACAAGTTACTGAAACATTTACTGCCAATAATAAACTGAAACAATTATGAATTTGTTTCCTGTGAAAATCGTGACTTTTGTTTTGTTTGTGTCTCCACAGCCACCTAATTTTAAATTAAACTAGTCCTAAGAATATTGGTTATCAGTAAAGAGCGGAATATATGCAACAAAGCATTACCAAAATATGCGCATATATATGCATTACTTTTGCTAAAAATATGCAGCTATTTTTTCTAAATTTTCCTAAATATGCAAATGCATATTCATTAAAAATACTCATAAATAAAACAAAATCTTAAATAGACACATTTATGTTTAATACATAAATTTTTTAGCTTCAACTTATGACTTACTGTTTTTAAATGTTGGTCGACTTGAAACTCCTTCTCACAGAAAATCTGTAGAAGAAAAAATGTTCAAGCACCAAAGGGAAATCAATTTTCATATGAACAAAAGCTACAATTTGACGAATTTACTAAACTGAACAGGAATTTTTCAAGTCCACACAGTCAAATATTATACTTTTTAAAAACGTAAAAAAATGTGACAGACTTGAACTATATTTCTGAAATTGCTTTGATACAAAGAAGCATATTGTATGGAATTCTGATAAATTTTAAGATAATGACATGTCAAAATGAATGTAACTTACGATTTTAGAACGGGCTTTGCAAAATACTTTTTTTCCACTTAACTTTAACTCGGCAAAACACTTCATCAAAGCACTTTTTTGAATTGTAGACATTTTAATTTAAAATATACAAAACACTTCAAAAGCACTATCACGATATTATGTTTACTTTAAACAAATGTTTTCGAAAAACGGAAAAAATAATATTAACCTCTTTAAAGCAGGTAGGTATCTATTTTATTTTTAGAAATTGTTTCTACGTAAATATTATTTAACAATACGTATTTTGAATACTAAGCTAATAATCTTTTTCTTGAAAAACCCCTTAATTTTAGAGACAAATTCAATGACTTGGTAAAGCAATCTTTTGTTGCATTGTTATTCAGGTAGAAATGGAAAAGTCCAGAGTTGGTTCATACCGTTTCAACTTATAAAATTCGATCTAATTTATTGTAAGACAGTGAAATTTTAAAATTTCATATTAATTTATCTTTAGAATATGCAAAATAAATCGTGCTTAGCTTAAATATGCAATGTTGTTTGAAATAAGCAAAAATATGCATTATATGCATCTATATGCACTTTGCATATATTCCGCTCTCTAGTTATCAGTATTCGAGAAAACATGTTTTTCCTTCGAAACTATGCGACACACGGTGTTTTTACAAGAGTCAAAAATGAAGATGATGAGAAAGTATTTCCATTAAAAAAAATCGTCGAATTACCACCCCTAAGAAAATTATTTAAAAAATACAAGGAGGTTAGGGCGGTTTTAACCCTTCTACAATAATTTTTGTTTCTTTTTTATTATTGAAAGTAGGGCAATACTCTAAAATGCACTTTGACACTTTTATTTTCATTAAATTTGTTTTATGAATTTCTGAACGCAGAATGTGATAGACTTTGAACTCTTTTCAGAGACAAACCGAACATTTTGGTATAAATATCAATAGGGTCCAATCGACGTATTTTTAATTCTACAATACGTGGTAGCTTTATTTTCCCGCAATTTTGAAACACTCGGTATTTGTGATTTTTATTCACCTATCATTTGAAATTTTATTTAAAGAGAACTTTAGCCCTCTATAAGATTTTATGTGCAACTCAAAAGTATTTCAATAGTATTTTTTAATATTTGGTTTTCCAACAGTATTTATATATACTTTAAATAAATTTTAAATTAAAGAAACCTCTTATTTCCTCTCTGTAACGTAAATTATTCTACGTATTTTTTTTAAAATGCAAATGTAATCTGTTGCGAAATTGGAAAATGTATGTAAACGCCGAAGTGCGCCAATAAATTTAAAGAGACAGACATGTGATACCTGTATAATAAAAACCATAACTCTCAAAGACAAATATACTTATATAGTACCAACAATGCAAAGAAGGATCCACATATAATATTCGAAAAGAAAACAAAGAAACATCAGATGTAAAACTTTATGAGTCGCGTACTGTCATAAAACTACTAGAAATAACGTCAATAAGAAAATGCTACAATTAATACTGTGATTTCACAAAACAAAGTATTTCCAAAACATAACTGTGTTATCTCAATAATAAGATAAAGTAGATAAAAATTACAATCTGTGATAACAAGATGTCACAAGCCACAGAATTAGAACAGGCATTCATAGTAATAGTTAGGAAAAAAGTTATAAAATTGTAGATCGCTTAACTTCTATAATGACTTAAATGTTGTAGTTGCCAACAAAATATCTTTAACAGTAACACAAAAGGTTAAGATAATAAACGTAAACGTAATTATGTTTCCCAATTACAAATCTCGTGTCGATTAGACGTGAAATATTAAGACTGATACAGAAAACGAAAAACATGTAAATTTAAGAATTATTTGATATTAAATTAATATTAAAAAGATACGCAATCAAATAAGTCTCATGTTTTTAAATCTTGGTTACACCCCTAAACTCTTATTATAAACTTGTTACCTATAACCGCTCCCGAAACTCTTCGCTTATCCACGACCGCAATATTTTACAAATCTCTGCTTTCGCTAAACTCAACTCAAACATAAATGTTAATTTTAATCCAACCGCACTCCAAAAAGTCTTATTCCTTTTTTTTCAGAAAAGTTGATGTACTCATCTAATTTTTTTGACAAACATTTTTTAAGGCAGCTTGCAATCCACCTTAGTTTTTCTTTGTTTGGCGTAATATTTGTTCAATAACGTTAATTAAGTAATTACTGCTATAGTGGCAACACTGGCTTCACCTGTCACCTGTAGTGCCCGCTATATTGACGTCGCTTTCGAGGTCCATCACCAAGGGTTGTCTCAAATGACTCAAGGTATTATCGTTAATTGTAAGTGTGTCTAAAATATTTTAAGAATCCAATTTATGTTATGAAATAGTTCTCTAGAGAAACATAACAAAATTGTTAAACAAGTATGACAAATATTTGAAAGCAGAGATCTCACAAACATTTCTGGAAAACGACCGTTAACGTTTTTGAGTCACATCATCTCAGATGAAGGCAGTTCAGTTGAATCTGATAGAGTGACACTTATGAAAAACTTGTCAGAACCAAGGAACAAAACCAAATTATTGCAACTTCTAAGAATGTGTGCTGAACAAATAGAAAACTCAGTTCACCTGTATCTATATTACCTAGTTCTTGAAATTGATATTTAAACTGTTTTAATAAGAAAATAGAATAAACCATGAGTTTGCTTCTCAATTTAATATAAAAAAACATCGGTATAGGTGTTTGCCAGACTTGACAGATGGCATTTGGTTCCTGCGTCATTTTATCATTGGTCAATATTTATTTTACTGCTTCTCTTCTGAATGTCTTAATTTTTGAACAATATTCCCGAGAGCATTATTGTTTGAAAAGAATTCTTGCTAAGAATTACCAAGCATTTTTTCATATCATCACCTGGTGATACGAATCTGAGAACTACTTGCGTGCTTTAAAATTTTTGTTCTGCGTTAGGTACCTAAATAATTATGACGTCATAACCTCCACCTAATGACGAGCTCGTCCCCCTAACAGTTGCAAGAAATTTTGTTGGTTCAGATCAGATTAGTTTATGCTTTGATTATAATTGAACAATTCCAACAATTATTGTGCAAAACAAATTCGAATCTTTAATATATTTCTACACAAAAGAACAAAGATTATTGGCAGCCAATCGTAGTACAAATTAAAAATTACCAAAATTTAAACTTATTTTGGGGAAATATACAAAGAACATTCTTAGCAAACCCGTTATAAGATAAAGAAACAAACCTGCAAAAGGATACTACAGAAAATTCGAGCTGATATAGGAAATGAATATATTTGGTTACTTGTTGAGAAGACAACGAATGATACAGAAAAATCTGTAGCCAATATAATAGTAAGTAAATTAACAACAATTGAGTATGGTGCTGCACATTTGCTAGCTTGTAGTGTTGGAAAAGGGATTAATGCAACTGTAATCAGATTTGTCAATGACGAACTTCATCTACTTTGGTCAAAGGAAAACTAAAAAAAAGAAAGCAAAATGGACCAAGCCCAAACGGAAACGGCATTTTAAAGTTCTTTAAACTGTATACTAATGAATCAAAGGCACGGCTGTAAAGTTTATACACAATCTGGATCGTTTGTAATGAAATCTTTTTTGAATGTTATGGACATCACCAGAGCAGGTAGTCTGAGTTATTATAGTCCAAGATTAAAATGATAAAATGTTTTTTTACAGGTCTAAATAGATGAAGATTTACCTCGGACAATTTTTATCTCTGGTACACCATTTTCTATCGTAGAACATCCATTATAAATTAGAGTATTTCAAAGATTGCGTCCAACGTATAAACTGCCAAATAGACGAAGATTATCAATTGTAAATAACTTATTACCAGTGTCAAAAAATCTAAATCTGCAGTTGAATGGTTTGAGTAGTATTCATAAATAATAATGTCTCAAATATCCAAAAGGCGTTCTCCATATTAAAAAAACGTATTTTAAATTAGTCATTAAATTTACGAACCAAATGACAAATATAATTACATTAATACGAAATTCACAGTTAGAACAGCACATTCTCTTAAACTGTCATGTAGAACCAAATGGGACAGTAACCTTAACTGTCTAAAAAGAATGCTGATATGTAGTCCTTTAAAATCTTTAGCTGCAAATGAAGCTCCTGCTGAAATATTGAGGAAATCAGACGAACAAACGCTTCTAGACAATGATGTGTTTTGAACAAGAGTTACCAAGATTATAAGCGACTTTCGGCTTAGACCGCGTCGTAGTAAAACACCCAGACTTAGGCTTGGTCATAGTCTCTTCTTGAGAGCCAAAACAAGAAGTAGAACTTGGCCTTTGCCGTATTATCGTTCGTGAACCCAAACAAACTGACGTTTCGCAAGACATTGCCGCTGGCATCTTCAGAGTGGTAAATGTCCATGACGATATTTATACCAATAGCGGTTAGCGTGATTAGCAAACCTTATCTTTCCGTTGCCGCTTGACTGACTTCGTTATTACTCGGAGTAAGTGTTTGTGTCCTTTTCAAGAAGGTCGATCTTTGTCTTAAAGGATATAATACCGGTAGCCAAGATTTGCTGAGTCTTAAACCGTCTTCTTTGTTGAAACCAATTTGGCAATAGATTGTATAATTAGAAACCAATATACCAAACATACACAGACCTTATAAAACATGTGCAGACATAGTTCAATGTTTTTGGAGGGTAAGGAGTGGCGATATGATATACAAAGTAAGAAAAACTGCTATGTACAACACTACATAATTAAAAGAAATGAAGCCAAAGAAGCAGCAGAAAGAGCAAAACAAGAAACCTGGGAGAAATTCGAAAAAAAACCATAGACAAAATTCAACGAGGAGAACGGGAAGTTTTGGAAAAGTATCAGAGGGCTAAGATAAAAATATGTAAAACAAGTATGGAGTATAAGGAACAACAAAGACATCGTCGAAACAGAAGAAGAGAGAATCGTAGAAGTATGAAGAGAGTATTGCAACAAAATATTTAAGGAAGATGATAAGATAAGATCTATACACACGAAGAGACATACAAATGACTGTGGCAACCACAGGGCAATATGCATCTCTTCGATAGTACAGAAGATATTTTCAAGAATACTGGAAAGAAGATTACAAAAAGGAGTTGAAGAAAAATAAGCCGCTTACAGGCTACAAAAGCAAACGCCAAATCATTTTTGTAATAAGAGTAGTTACAGAAAAGAGATTAGAAAGGGGAAACCCTTTATATCCAGCATTCAAAGATATAAAATCAGCATTTGACACGGTATCCAAACAAGCAATATGGAATGCGCTTTCAGAACTAGGTGTATCATAGCCATTACAACAGGCCATAAAAAGAGCATGCGTTAATGCAAAAAGAAAAGTGCCAATTAGATTATTCAGAAATCGAAAGAACTAAGATTCACTGTGAAGATAGAAAATTGGAACCCATATACAATGCCTCATATATGCAGACGGCATCGTGCTAGCAGACTCAACTAGAAAACTACAGCTAAATAAATGGAATAGAGTGATAAAAGGGAAACGTATGAAAATAAACACAAACAAAACCAAAACGATGAAAATCGAGAAAAATGATACGAAACAACGAAAACACAAAAATAACATGTAATGGGGAAGACCTCGAATGAGTTAATAACTACGAATATTTAAAACAATAATAAATCAAACTAGCACGACACAACAGGAGATTCTAAATAGAAGAGATAAAGTAAGCAAAGTATATTATGTGATTAACAAATAATAACAGTGAAAATGAAAGTGATGTAAAGAAAGCTTAGGACATACAAAAGCATATATACACCGGTATTAACGTATGAGGCAGAAAGCTAGACAATATAAGATAAAACCACAAGCAAACTCACAGCGAACGGAATGCGAATATCTAAGTACATACAAAATACAATAATCAGAAAAGAAGTAGGTCAACAACCGATAATACAAAAAGCAAGGACAGGACAATTACAGTGGTATAGGCACATAATGAGGATGTCCAGAAATAGAAATCCTAGTAGAATACTAGAAGCAAAAACAAAGAGCAGAAAGAAGCCACAAGAAACATGGGAACAAAGATAAGAAAAAAGAGTGCAACATAGAAAAAAACACCTAAAAAAATAAGAAGAATGGCAGCCAACCGGGACAGCTTTCGAAAATGGGTAGAGAACCTGACGCCGTAGGGCATAAAAAAGAAGGAAAACAAGAAGAAGAAAGTGAATATTTGTTTAAAAACCTACCACGATCATTACTAGCAAAAGCAGAAGAAAACAAAGTACTAAGTTCATTTAATGAAAACAAAAAAAAGCCATAAGACTCATACACTATGCGGCAGACCTTAACCAATAAGGTCACAAGTTGACACAAAAAATATTATTCATGGATGGAACCGAGTTTATTAATCTGGTGGAATAAATGTGCAATGCCTCCCAGTTATGCAATGTAGCAACTAAAATATTGTCAGCTCCAATTTCATCTGCAGCTAGTAAACGTTCGTTTTGCTGTTTCAGCTCCTCGCATCAATAGAAATTATTAAAAAACAACCAAACAGAACAATCTGAGCAAGAGCAGTCATCATCAGTGCCAAGAAATTTAACTCACTGTCTTGAGTGAAAGTGAATCAGCAGAAACAGTTTCAATTTTAGAGTAAAAAACGTCAGATAGTGAAGATGAAGTAATTGAGAGTATGTAAGGATGACTACTAAAAGTAAGACTGAAAATGAAGAAAATTGCGATAGATGTAATAACATTTTTTGTATATTTTTTTTACATAACGGCTTTATGCAAATTCCTTCAGATAAGTCGGTTGGTGGTGGCGATAGTAGTTTTAATGATCGTTTAGAACTAACGGTTATCGACGAAGTACGTACTGGTACCTATCGCCAATTATTACACCCGGGACAACTAATATCGGGTAAAGAAAACGCTGCTAATAACTACAGAAGACATTGTACTGTAAGTAAAAAAGTCGTTGACTTTGTTTGAGAAAACTAGCGGATCAATGCACTAGTATGCAAGGCTTTATAATTTTCCACTCGTTTGGTGGTGGCACCGGTTCTGCTCTTTGTTAATGGAACGACTCTTTGTGGACTATGATAAAAAATTCAAGCTGGAAGTGGCCGTTTACCCAGCACCACAAATCTCAACTGCTGTAGTTGAACCCAACAATGCAGGACTGACAACTCACACAACCCTTGAACATTCATTTACTTTGCTTGGGTGTAAAATCTCTCATGAGATACTGGTTTAGGTACAAAAGTTTTATTTGTTTCGTTTTTAAATTTTTCGATTTTATGTTTAATTAATGAACTCAAAGTTAGTTAACTAAAACTAACTAGATTTTTACTATTTCTAGTGCTTAGACTTGTTTTTCAGCTTTGGAGTAAAGAAAACTGTTGACTTGTTGACTTACAAAAAGTTTTTTTGTTGCAAGTTTTGCACATTACTTTATGATTTTATTCAGATAAATAGTTTCTCACTTAGAACAGAAAATTCCCATTTTGGAATCATTTTCTTAAAGAATACTTCTAAAAAATAAACTTCCGCGATTTGCGCATTGGTTATACAGTGTGTCCGAAAAGTATGGAATATATTATACAGGTCGATAAATATGCACTTTACACGAAAAAGTTGTAAATAAAAGTTTTTTATCACTTAGTTATCTACCACCTGGGAGATATCAATTTAAATTTTTGCTGTAAACAAAATCGCAACGAATAACACTTACATTTTTTTAAACGGCAAGGCACGTCTTTATTATACTCATTTGATAGAGTCTTTTTTTCTCTTTTCAACCATATGAAACTTGAATACCTTTACATCAAAAAATTTTTAAGAAAAACAAGGACATGTCTAACAAATTTATTTTACTGAGCAGTATTAATCAGGTACGTAATATGTAGCATTGAAACAATTGAATACACTTTAGAACACTGTCACACTTTGCTATTTGTTAGTGCTTGAAATATGGCTCAATTATCTGAGAAACATAGAATTGAAATTCTAATGATTCTGGGATATGGAGATAGAAGAAGAACCCAAGACGAAGTATGTAATTTATTTAATAACTTGCATCCAGAATTAAACATTTCGCAGTCCACGGTAAGCAAAATTTGGCGGAAATTTCAAGAGACAGGTTCGGTGAAAGATGCGAGTAGAACTGGTAGACCTTTGTCATTAAGTAATGTGGAACGAGAAAATGTGTTCTTGTCTGTTGAGGAAAATCCACAAATTTCTGTTCGGCAAATTGCTAGAGACCATAATTTGAATAAATCGGCTGTACATGACGTTTTAAAAAAACAAAAATTTCATCCTTATAAAGCTTGTGTAGTTCAAGAATGATTTGAAGACGATTTGGACAGAAGGCTGGAGTTTTGTGAAACAATAACAAACAAACTTGAACGAGATGCACATTTTCATAAAAATATCCTTTTTACTGATGAGGCCACGTTTTGTTTAAACGGCATAATTAACAAACAAAACACACGTTACTGGTCTTCACAAAATCCTCACTGGTATCTAGAAGGACACACCCAATACCAGCAGAAAGTCAACGTCTGGGTAGGAATGATTGGAAGTCAAATTTTGGGGCCATATTTTTTTGAAGGTAGTTTAACGGCGAATATTTATCTCGATTTCTTAAGATTTGAGTTAGTTCCTGCTTTGGCCGAGTTATTTCCACATGAAGTAGATCCAGATATACCTCATAACAGAATATGGTTTCAACAAGACGGGGCACCTCCACATTTTGGAATTAATGTCCGCCACTTTCTTAATAATACTTTTCAAAATACATGGATAGGCAGAAGACGTACGATAGAATGGCCTGCTCGCTCGCCGGATTTAAGTCCACTAGATTTTATATAAATAGACCTGATAATGTTGAAGATTTGAAAAATCGCATTAGAGTTGAGGTAAGAGCTATAACTCGAGATATGATTTCAAAAGCAATCGATGGTTTTAAAAATCGAATTTACCACTGTCAAATTATGAATGGTTTACATTTTGAACATTTATTGTAAGTTTAGTTTAAATACATTTTTTTTGTTATAACAATTTTATGTAAAGATATTTAAAGTTTAATATTTGCTATTGTGACAGTGCATTCAATTGTTTCAATACTACATATTACGTACCTGATTAATACTGCTCAGTAAAATGAATTTGTTAGACATGTCCTTGTTTTTCTTGAAAATTTTTTGATGTAAAGATATTCAAGTTTCATATGGTTGAAAAGAGAAAAAAAACTCTATCAAATGAGTATAATAAAGACGTGCCTTGCCATTTAAAAAAATGTAAGTGTTATTCGTTGCGATTTTGTTTACAGCAAAAATTTAAATTGATATCTCCCAGGTGGTAGATAACTAAGTGATAAACAACTTTTATTTACAACTTTTTCGTGTAAAGTGCATATTTATCGACCTGTATAATATATTCCATACTTTTCGGACACACTGTATACAAAGTTTGCCATTACTCTGGCCTCGGTTTCCAGAGCATTTGTATAAACGTCAGCATAAAAAGTTTAGTACTGTACTCATTTCTATTAAAAAACTGCTAGTTTTAAAAATATTTTTGTTTATACAGGGTGTTTAGTTTTTGTTGGACAGCATAACGTTACACTTTTTTAAATAACAGCCTATCAATTTTATGCTATTCAATAAAGACTTAATTTAAATGAAAAATACTCTTTAATTTTTTTTAATTGATTGCGGCGCGGCGTTGCCATTTCTGTGTGTGGACGTTAAATAAACTTAATGAGGTGCCAGGCTTTATATCTACTATTTTATTTGCCGACGAAGTTATCTTTCATAGTAATCGCCGACTAAATCGTAATAATTTTCATTACTATGATAATGTAAATCCTCATATTTTAAAAGTTTTGGATCATCAACGTAGATGGACGATCAATGTCCTTCTTTGATGGTCATTTAAATTCCAACAGGTATTTGGAGTTTTTGAATAATTAATTACTAAAAAGTGTTCCGGAAAATACAAGAAGAACCATGTAGTATCAACATGATAGTGCCGTTTAGTTAGAAATGTGCGTAATTATTTAAATCAGGAATATCGTGATCCATGGATCGGCCGAGGAGGTCCTGTGCCATGCCCGGCAAAATCTCCAAATCTTACTGTCATGGATTTCTTTTTATAGGTGTTTGCGCAAAAGATTATGTATTTTAAGAAGATTCGACTACACAAGATGTTACAAAATATGAGTGAATCTTTTCGGCAAAGACTTGACACGTGCATGAAACAAAATGGACAAAGTTTTGATCACTTGTTAAATTAATATATTTTTTATTTTTGTTGGTTTTTTAATAGTTTAATGGCTTTATGTTTTTTAAAATAAGCGCTCTCATATAAAATAAGTATAGCAAATTAAAAAAATCTATACAAAAACAAATTCCAAAATTTCAAAAAACACCAATTTTGTGACTATTTCTTTCTGATACTGCATTTTTAAAGAAAATACTCTAAAATGTCAACGCAGCAATCAATTTAAAAAAATTAAAAAGTATTTTTCATCTAAATTAAGCCTTCATTAAACAGCATAAAAACATTGATGGGTTGCTATTTAAAAAAGTGTAACTTTATCCTGCCCAGCGAAAACGCCCTCTATAAACAAAAATATTTTTAAAACGCGCAGCTTTTCCATAGAATTGAATACAGTACTAAACAACGTTATTTAATGTAGAAATCAAACCAGATCTAATTCTATATTTTAAGTTTGCGTCTGTAACATCGTACGACGTGGAACTTGGTTTTTTTATATAAAAACATTTTTGACAGATAAACAGCAAAAATAAATTGTAAAATTTAATTTATAATAGCTGTTAATTCATGTATGTGTATCAAATTTTAATTAAACCCTTAGTTACGTAATAGTTGAGAACTTATTAGAAAATAAATGTTCTATATTTACGAGTTCTGTATTATTTCGACGTTTTGTTTTGTTTAAGTAAGTTGCACAATTTTTATATTTAATTTCGTATAATAAAATAATATTTTCACACTAGCTAGTAAAAGTTTAACAAGTTATTTGTTAATATTAATTGGAAGAGTTTAATTAATAACGAGCTCTTCTTGAAGGGCAAAGCAAAATTAATCAGAAGCCCAAGGTAAAATCAAACGCTGAAAGCTTAATTGTTCAGCTTTTTGTATAACAATTTAATTTTTTCTTTCGTCCATGTCTACCTTCCATGTTCTAAGACTTTCATATACCTGCAAAATTGAGGTGTCTTAATCAAAACAAACTTAGACGTAAGAAGCTTTATTAAACAAGTTCCAATAAACGAAACCTTCAAAAATATGTTAACTAGAATTTATAATATATTTTATAATTTATAATTTTCTGAAGTTATTCTTCATATTTGTCAAGATTATATATGTATAATGTATGTTTAAGTTATTTAAAAAAAAATTTGTTCAGTTCTGTTTCTGTTTAAATATTTTAAATTTAAGCAGTAATTCTGACAAATTTCGTTTGTTTAGCTACGCAATAACTGCATTGTAGTTATTCTTTCGACAACATTATTTGAAATCACTCCTAAAAGCAAAATTCTTATACAAGTTTTTAAAAAAATAGAGAGCGGTTTCGTATACCTTTACTAAAAAACCTTAAAAACACAAGGATAAAATGTAAACGGTATTTTTAAACAAACGAATTTTATAGGATAGATCTAGTCCTAAAATAATATTGTTTAAACCCTGCAGTAATATAATTTACTTCGTTTCTAAAATGAAAACAACGACAAGAATAAGAAGACAAACTATCGATGTCCTGTTGTAAAAATTACCAAAAATTATGTGTTCATACAGAATCATAATTGAAACATTTCAGTTTGTGTTGCACAATACCCTAGCTGTGCATTCAAGTTTCACTTTAGCAATTGTGCAACTAAATTGCAATTTGTGTAAATAACTACAAAGGTTTCTCAAGTTAATATTGATTTATTGAAGCCATTTCTCTTGCTTATTGCAATTTGTGTGACAAACACTTTACTAATTGCGTTATTAGGTTAAAATCAAAATTTATAGATATTACAGAAAATAAATTGTAAAAAAATGCAAATTAATACAGCGCGCCAGAAGAATTTATTTCTCGACTAGTACTTTTTCCAATTATAAATAGAACGCGTATTTGAGATTTATTAAATGTAGTAGTACCTAATGCTACTCATTAGTGTACAGTTTGAAGTGATCAAGTTATTACCATTTCCATCAAGAAACTTTCGAAAACTAATTTATATCGAATATATGTATACACATCAATAATAATAGTAATTCCGAAGTTCGAACCCCAAGCTTGTGGTCGATTAACCAATATTTTGTTTACATTTACTGTAGAAAAAGTTATTTTTACTCGTGTACGATATATGAAAATTTATGCTTATCTAAAATTTGATTTTTTAGTTATTGTAGTTTTATTGGACCAAAACTACAAATACAAACGCGTACTTAACTTTCGCAATCGTTTTTCTTAACTAAATTTCCATTTAAATTTAATTCTGCTTATCTTAAAAATGCAAGTTCGTTTTTGTTATCGTTTATTTCCAGTACAAAAAATTTCTATTAAGTTAAAAATTCACTTATTTTATCTCTACGGCCTCACACAATTCTCCTCCACCACATAATTTTTACAGTTTACTCCAAATTTTTGATTTGTTTTTATTAACAGAAAAAAGTAGTACAATTTTAGAAACATTCAAATGTCTTTAAAATATTGAGAAATACACATTTTTCACTTTCAAGTTTGTAAAAAAACCTATTTCACAAAGTTCGGTAAGAAAGTGGAAAAGGCAAATTTTAGTTTGATTTTTTATTTACATAAATTTACTTTTGATTCATTATTCACGTAGCTTGGACTTGAAACGTTAAAATCTTGATTTAAGCTTAAAAGCAAGTTTAAAAAGCTTGACTTGGCTTGATGCTTGTGGATACAAGCTTTATCAAACTTTTGCTTGCTCTTTCTGCAAAATAGTCTATACTAAATAAACAAAAAACGTTGCAACGTAATTCTAAATTTAGCTTTCTTAGAACTCAGTTCGACAACTTGCTTAATTTCTGTTTGGATTTCGTCAATTTGCTGAAGTGATTTGTGTCAAGGACCTTCAATCAATTTGATTTTGGGGTATAAATCTTACATTAAAATATTATTTGCAACCACTAAAAAAAATAGTAAAAGCTTAAAAGCTTGACCTGTAAAAGCTTGGCTTGGCTTGATTTTCTAAAAGCCTGGCTTAATGTTTCAAAAGCTTGACCTGATTTCAAACCAAGTTTGTTCAGGGCTCTGAAGCTGTCCACTGCGACGTGTGACGAAAGCTAAGCATGTGTGATAACGACAACAAGAAAATTATCCAGAATGGAAAATTGTATTATTATTTTTACTCTTAGCAAAAAAACGCAATATCAACTCCTCCAATAGAGTTAGTGGAAATCAAACTGGACGTTGTTCTATGTCTGTGAACGTACACGGTGTTACGGTTGTATTTATTTTGTATGAAAAAATTTAAAATTGGCGCTGTCGGTTTGGCAATTCCTATTGACCAGTGTTTGATGATTTTAATTTTGTGCGATTCCTGTCAGATACGTGGTGGTTGCAAGTAAAAACTTCCTTTTAATTTTCCTTAATGGCGGCTCCATTAACATGTAGTTGGTTTTACTAAAATTCTTCTTTTTAGCAACAGTTGGGGTCATCGGTTGTAACGTGGCTACATCTCGTGAATGCGATACGAAAAGTCCAGAATTAATTCATTCACCCGCCTTAGGCATAGAAAAGTTTCCAAAATTTAGCTGTTATATCAGTGTGCAGCAATTACTAAAAGTGGGCAAGATTACACTACAGTCCGGCTACTGCATGATTAGTAACGATCTGCTAGTTCTACGACAACCTATAATTTGGTTCACGTTCCATATGTGCCGATGTCTGAAGTCGTCGATGTGATTCTACGTTTAACACGTTCAGTGTTTTTATACTCACTTAATCATTCTTGTATAAAATACAACAGACAACTTTCTTAGTCTAATCGTTAAATACCGGTGCAGCCCTTAGCTGATCAGAATTTAAACACTTTTGAATTTTAGTGTCGATTCATTCATGCGACATCTCTGGTGCTTGTGTACGAACTACGCTGCTAGTCTACTATATGTCGTATAATATCACGTTATTGTTACTTCGATTGGTTTAAAGTTGGTGACTGAACTTAATGTTATTACATCATTCGAGTTTTCTCTGTTGTTTGTCTCTCTTGTACTTAATTTACTTTTAGTGGGTTATTTTAAGCCACCTGATTCCTCGACTGGATGTTCTACTAGTGACTTAGAGAAGTGGCGCCCAAGTTTTCTTCCTTTGTAATATTATAGTATGCTTACTCGCCGACCATCAAGCTAGCCGTGGTGTTTGAAGCAACAGAACCCGCTGGGGAAAAATTTAGTTACAACGAAGAAAAGTATCTAAGCAGTTTTTGTGATTTATTTGCAATAAGATAAAGTGCGACGTTCCTATCAAATACGTTCAGTCAAAAAATTAAAACAGATCTTGGATTTAAATGGCATATAGCAGTGCATGGTACGACACCGAATGACCGTAGATATTCTAAACGCTGCTTGTTCTGAATTGCAGAAAAAAAATTTAGAAAGTGAGATCATTGTTTATTTTTGCAGCAAAAAATCCACCCACGAAAATCATGCTTTTTACAAATCACAGATGGCATGATATTTTACTTAAAAAGTATCTACTTTGGTTTTACGAAAGATTCATCCATGGATCAAATGTCGCCTTTCCTTGTACAATCTTATCCATTTTTGCACTTTACTGTAAGCCATTGCGTTATCACCATAAATAACACCATTCTTGCATTGAACATTCGCTAACATATTTCTTGCTGACCGGATGACTGACCATA
Source organism: Aquatica leii (assembly GCA_035610365.1). Lineage (NCBI taxonomy): Eukaryota > Metazoa > Arthropoda > Insecta > Coleoptera > Lampyridae > Aquatica > Aquatica leii. The sequence continues at coordinate 33,276,010 of CM069437.1, read as the reverse complement.
GTTTCATGTCGGCTGTGTTTAAACGTTTCAACCTAATACCACATGCTGCTGTGAATGCAGATAAAATTGAATTCTGCGAGAGACTGTATGGGCACTTATACTCACGCGTTATTTATGTATTTACCAAAAATAATATTTCTAATTAAAATTCACGCATACACTGTTTTTTTAAGGCGTATCGTTTACGATCTTTGCGAGCGGGGAAAACGTACATTTACATTTTTTACGTAATTGAAGTCGTTAAGAACGGTTGTTCGTATCAGGGCGCTTTTGGCTGTTCTGTAAGTAGTTTTTCTTAATTTTCCTCGTTGGTTATTTTTCTTATACTTTTAACGCTTGTAATGAGGGAAGATTGTTTCATGTACTATGCAAATTAAGCGAGTTGGTAAATTACACGACGTTCGCAAGTATAACAAAAAATTCTAAGATGGCGTCGTCACGTTACTTTAATTACGTTTAACCTTTTTAGCGAATTTTGCGAGACTACCACACGGTTATCTCAGTGGTATAAAATAATAACTGTTGAGTCCACCTTATGTATAAAACCAGTGGTGTCGAAAAATGACTCGCGCCTTATTTTGAAACTTTATAGTATAATTTTAAATTGTAGGTAAGGCTGTAATTAGTTAGTCAGCCTTATTAGAGATTCACAAGCTTAGCTAGGTTTTTAAAAGCTAGACTTGAAATCAAGCCAAGCTTTCAGAAATTTAGCTAAGCTTTTAAATAATCAAGTCAAGTTCAATATTAGCCAAGCCAAAGTTTTACAGATCAAGCTTTCAAGCTTTTGAAAATAATATTATCATGTTAGAAAATTTATACCTCAAAATAAAGTTTATCGTAGGCAATTTACACAAATCACTTTAGCAAACACCATCAACTGAAGAAATAAAATCAGAAATTAGACAAGTTGTCAAACTGATTTCTAAGAAAACAAAATTTATGATTTATACTTCCTTACTACTTACATTGCAACGTTTTTTTATTTATTTAGCTAAAGTCTTGTTTTGCTTACAACCGCAGATAAGCATAATTGAGTACACAAAGTACATTTTGTTAAGTTAAGTCAGTGTAAATACGAAAAATTAGTGTTTGCTGTAATGATCAGAAACACGCTGTATACAAAGTTATCTCATAACTCGAGATCAATTAAAAAACAACCAGGAACACGTCATCAAGTAAACACATCGCATCGTGAGTACTCTGTAATGGGCAGTATTTGGTGCATATTACCCTTCCTACTACAGTACATAAATCTTGTATTGCTATAACCATTAAATGTTTATTGTGTATTTCTTATTACCAAATAAATAATTAGATCATTAAGTAAAACTAATTATAAATTGGGTTTTAATTCATTTATATTTTTTTTTATTTCACCCATGTGCAGACATGAATCACATCTGATTCGATATACTAGACTATGCTAACAGTTAGATAATTGTTTATATCGTTTATATTGTGGCTGAGAGCCATAATCTACTTTTTCGGAAAAAGCGAAAAAAGTTGAAAAAAGCTTGAAAACTTGGAAAAGCTTGAAAACCAAGCCTAGCCTGCATCCACAAACATCAAGCCAAATCAAATTTTTATTTTTAAAAAAATTGACTTTTAAGCCCAAGCCAAGCTTTTACGTTTCAAACCAAGCTACTTGACTTGGTGAATTTCTAAAAGTAAGTTGAGTTTATTGATTAGTCATTAAGGAATATTTTGTGCGATTCCTGTCAGACACATGGTGGTTGCAGATAACAAACTTTTAATTTTTCTTAATGGCGGCTCAATTAAGATGTGGTTGATTTTACTAAATCCCTTCTTTGTAGCAACGTTCTGGGATATTGGCTATAACGTGGCATACACCTCTTAAACGCGATGAGAAGAGTCGAGTAATAATTCATTCATCCGCCTCAGGTGTAAAAAAGTATCCAAAATTTATTTTTTATAGAAGTGTGACGCACAGCTATAAAATTTCTATTTTGCGTGTACCTTCCAACACTACCCATAAGGTTCAGCCCCTTGATATAAAGGTGTTCAAATCTGTTAAAAATTATTGGGACAGCAAACTACTAAAATACCTCTCAATACGAACCCTCTTTAATACGGAAATCTGTACATAACAGAATTTTTTGGACCCGAGCGAGTATACGTACTTGTATGTATAAATGTTCCTATTAATGCGGAAACTTCCATCACGCGGATGCGGAAAGTTAATTATTATCCCAAACTACAAAATACCATAAATTGGAACCTGTCAAAGCAAAATGTATTAAAATAAACTTATTGCACATAGAAAAAATCATGAACTAAATATTGTAGTTTTTACTGTTCAAAAGGAAAAATATGCTCCAGGCAGTGTTTTTCATAATTTAACTAAAACTTGCTGGTTCAGAGAGCTTCCGTTTTTAGTAAGCTTCACTGTATTGGGAGTAAAATCCTTCTGCCACTTTTAAAAGTTTTTCAACCGGTTTGGCAACAGGCTTTAACCATAGAAATATTTAGAACGGTTTCAGGTCCACTGGCATATATTCATTTGACCCAACATTTATTCCAGAGTGTGCATATTTACCATCTTCACTGACAAACAGAGAAATAGAGTGGTCTAATGACGACATTTCGTTAAATAATTTTATAAATATGAAATCAAAAAAAGTTCAGAAACCTTATTCGATAACTTCCAAACCGGATCGCTCTAGTCTGCTGATCAGCTTGATGCCGAGTGTACTCCAAGCACATCGAAGATTAATCAGCCGTCTAAAAATACTCCAAGCACCTTGCAGAGGAATCAGGCTTTTAAAGAACAAAATGACACTAAAAAAAATGTTTCAAAAGTAAAAAAAAAACATTTTGGACATTACGGTTATTAAACGAAAGGAGTCCTTTTCTAAGTTGATTCCGACACCCGATTTTAAGACAAACAAACAGGCTAAGCCAAGAAAAGAATTCTTCAATTACAAGGCACACCATTGTCTAAAATACAAGGACTGAGTAGACAATGACTGCATTGGGCTCACAATAAATGATTTAGAAGACTCAAGAGCGTTCACCGTAGTGAATTCTATATCATGGGATATTTTAAACCAGCTGGGTGATAATTCGGTGATGAGCTGAAATATCGCCCATACTTATTTAGCAGATGGCAGTCAATATCCTACTTTTTATCCAAATTTGAAATTTCTACTAATAGTCTAGTCAACAGTTGAAAAACCTGTTAATGATTACAATTTCAAATTAAAATACGTGCGATAGGTCGTTGGATTCGTTATGACGTCTAGAAAAACGTGAGAAATTTCAAACCCGCCCATAAACAATTGCAAAAGGTATAAAAAATTAAAGGTTAAAAAAAGGGACGTTTTGGAAATTACTCAAAAACTATTGGTGCTAGAGAAATTTTGAAAAATCTTAAAGAGGAGAAAACTTCTGAAATAAAATGTTGACTCCTAGAATTTAAGATTAATTGTTAATACTTTTTATTTAATGTTGAAAATAGGGTACCGCGCGGAGAGCGCAGTGACATTACGCTCGTTAATTCCAAAAATTATTTTTTTTGTATTAAATATTAATTTAAAAATTTAAAAAAAATTAATGTCATCAGACACTTGAAAAAAAAAATTCTGTCAAAATTTTTTTATGAAATGAAGCTATTGTTAATTAATGGATATTTTAAACTCTCATTTATATTTTAACTTTATACTAAATGAAGTTATCAACATGCTGTATTTTTAATTGTTATTATAAATTATTTATGAGTAATTTAAGCAACAAAATAATTAAAAAAGGCAAAAAAGTGGTTACAATTTTTTTTTGATTAATTGTTGTCACTGTTTTTAGATAGTACACAACTATAACATGATCATTAATTTTAATTTTTTTAACAATTTGTTAAAAAGATTTATTTTAAACAAATGGAATAATTAGATATTTTTGATTTTTTTGCATATAGTTTATTGAACAAGATCATGATTACAAAAAAAAATTCTTAAAAAAATTTTTTAATTGTTTAGAAACTACTTTTTTATTTTTGTAGTTTAAACATTAAGAAAATATTTTTATTTTAAAAAAAATTAAATTTTTAAAAATTTATATTCTATTTGTTTATTAAATAAACAATGATAGAATATGTTTATATATTTTTTTTCGGCGAAGAAAAATCAACGATATGCAACAGTATGCAAAAAAAAAATTTTTTTTATTTTTTACAGCATTTTTTATTTTTTATACAGTACAATACGTTTATTGGAATCACGTATAATGTTATCAATCGTGTAAATAAACAAAAAAATGCTGTAAAAAAAATTGTTTTTGCATATTTTTGTTATTTTTTCTTCAGCTAAAAAAATATAAACATATTCTAACTTGTTTATAACAAATTGTTTATTTATTAAACAAATAGAACACGAATTAAAACAATATATTTATCTTTCGGGCGAAAAAAAATCAACGATATGCAACAATATGTAGAAAAAAAATTTTTTTAATTTTTTATAGCATTTTTTATTTTTTTATACAGTGCACGCCGTTTATTGAATCACGGGTAATGTTATCAATCGGGTCAAGTTACCACTAACGGAGCAAACGTATACTACTACATAGAAAAAAATTGTTTATAGTAATCGCAACTTCGGTTTATTTTAAAAATTTTCTTTTCAGGTTTGCTTCTATACATGAACAATAACCTATTTTGCATAAATTCTTTAATCGAAATTTATTCGGTGCATGTGAAACCTCAAGTGATATCGGACCTTTTTACTCTGTAAATTAATATGGTCTGAAATCTGATTATCAGTTATTGTCGGTGTTAATTACGTCTTATGTGATAAGGTTATTTTGTATTCATAAGTGTTTGATGGCAGAGCCATCTGATAGTGTGATTTTACTGCGTCTAAAGTTTACTGTAAATAGCTATAAACGGCGGTAACACGTTGAAATTAGTTTAACACCAGCGAAATTCAAAATATGCTTTGAATAATTCTGCGGGATAAAATCACAACGTAAAAAGACATTGGGGGTAAAGCAATGTCAATGCAACTGTGCAAGCGACACCAGAGTGAACTACAAGACGGCCGTTTCGCCCTTTTGGGGCTCATCAGCAGTAGGAGATACATTCTAATGTAGTTCCCACAATTGTTCAATGCATATTTTGAATTTTGCAGGTGTTAAACTAATTTCAACGTGTTACCGCCATTTATAGCTATTTACAGTTATTTTGTATTTACTTTTATTCTCTATTAAATGCATATTTTTGTAATTTTTTTCTTTACCTAAAAAAATATAAACATAGTATTCTACAATTGTTTATAACAAATTGTTTATTTAATAAACAAATAGAATACGAATTAAAACAATATATTTTTATACATTTGTCTTTCAACCGAAGAAAAATCAAGGATATGCAACAATATGCAAAAAAAAGTTTTTTATTTTTTTATACAGTGCACGCCGTTTATTGGAATCCCGGATAATGTTATCAATCGGGGAAAGTTACCACTAACGGACCAGACGTATACTACTACATAGAAAAAAAAATGTTTATATAATCGCAACTTCGGTTTATTTTACAAATTTTCTTTTCAGGATTGTTTCTATACATGCACTATAACCTATTTTGCATAAATTCTTTAATCGAAATTTATTCGGTGCATGTGAAACCTCAAGTGATATCGGACCTTTTTTCTCTGTAAATTAATATGGTCTGAAATTTGTTTATCAGTAATCGTCGGTGTTAATTACGTCTGATGTGACAACTAAAGTTATTTTGTATTTACTTTTATTCTCTATTAAATGCAACAGGTCCGTAATATACGATTCATTTGGCTTAAAATTTCGATTTTTTTAAATGTTTTAATAGAATTTTATTGACATTTTTTAGTTTTATTGATGCTATAATTTCATCTTCAAAATTCTTTAAATACACCCTCTATTTGATTACTCCTTCTTAACCAATAAACGTGTTTTTTTAACATCAGGTTTTGTTATCATTCGGTTATTGTTATGAAAAATCCCAAGTTCCAATGTGATTCTATTAAGCAACGTGTAATATATTTTAAACCTGAAATGGTCTTTACATTTGTTTATCTAATAATGGCTATATCTTTAAAACTCTTATGTATAAGTTATACGCTATTGTTTATAAAAATTGACAAAAAAATGCTGTAAAAAATAAAAAAAAGTTGCATATTGTTGCATATCCTTATTTTTGTTATTTTTTTCTTTGCCTAAGAAAAATATAAACATATTTTACAATTGTTTATAAAAAATTGTTTATTTAACTGTATGCATATTTTTTTTCAAAAATATGTAGTTATTCCATTTGAAAAATTTTTTATACAAATTGCTGAAAAAATAAGAATTAATGATCATGTTAATATTAAAAAATTTGAAACGTCTTTTTTAAATTATTTTGTTGCTTTAATTATTCATAACTAATAGATAATAACAATTAAAACCCCGCATGCGGATAACTTCATTTAGTATAGTTACCAAAAGGTCTCCACAAAGCAAAATAATTTTAAGACCTTTTGTTTAACAATTATTGAACTTGAAATGTAAATAAAAGTTTATAAAAAACTATTAATTAACAATAATGCATGAAAAAATTTGTCATAAACGAAATTTTTTTCTTTCAAGTGTCTAGATGACACGGTTATTTTTAAATTTTTTTAAATTAATATTAAATACAAGAAAAAATAATTTTTGTAATTAACGGTCGGTTTGAAGGCAGCGTAACGTCACTGCACTCGCCGCGTGGCATCCTATTTTCAAGATTAAATAAAAAGTATTAACAATAGAGCTCAAGTTCCGGGAATCAACATTTTTTTGGGCATTTACTCCTCTTTAAGAATTTGTTTGCAAAATTTTTCTAGCACCAACAGTTTTTGAGTAATTTCCAGAAATTTTTGAATCTTTAATTGTTTATAACTTTTGCAATTGTTTATGCCCGGATTTAAAATTTCTGCAGCTTTTCTAGACGTCATAACGAATCCGTGTTTTAATTTGCAGTGACAAGAATGAACACGTTTTTCAATTCGTTGACTATACTATAAACATAATGGCTTAGGTGGGCGATATTACCCTAAGACAATTTAATAAAACTTAAATTTTAGTTGTCTATTATAGATATGTTTTTAAAATTAATTTTAAAATTACACTTCATTTGTGAAACAAATCAATTTATGAATATAAAAAAAACAAAGTAGAAGAGTGTCAGAATTTTAGAAAAATTTAGGTATGGTATGATTAAAAAAAGTTGGGATACACTGATTTATTTAGTCCAAATTAAAAACCAAGGTTCCCAGACAGCACATTATACATTTTGATCCAAAAAAAAAAAAAAAATAAAAGAAGACATCCACTTGGTTATGTTCAAAACATCTGTAAAATTATTTTAATGTCTGGGTTGTTATAAAAATTTACAATTAGAAAAAATATATCAGAATTGTGTTTAAATTTTTTTTTTGTCAAATTGAGGTCAAACAAATATGTAGGCGTTAACTACGTTTTTTGATAAGTTTATTTAATTAGCAGTCTGCATTTGTCCATTTTTTTAAATCCATTGTTGTTTCTTAATTTCTATGAATTCAATATTCTAATAATAATGTTACAACTACGCCACAAGTGTTTACAAAAATTACAAACGTAATTCATATCAAATACTTGAACTGCATGACAATTCAGAAGTAACCAATTATTTTTTTTATGTTCATCGACATTTGCAAGATACCAAGATGTTTTCTCAAAAACTATTGGTGCTAGAGTAATTTTGCAACCGGATTCTTAAAGAAGAGGAAAATTCCCAAAAAAAGTTGAAAATAGGGCTTAAAACCGGCTGTATATTACAAAAATTAATTCTTGTTGTATCACATATTAATTTAAAAATTATACTGTCATCATGCACTTGAAAAAAAAATTTTCGTCAATAACAATTGATTTAATTGTTATTATCTATTATTTATGAATAATTTAAGCAACAAAATAGAATATGTTTAAATTTTTTTAGGCGAAGAAAAACACAAAAAGAACAATATGCAAAGAAATTTTTTTTAAGGCATTCTTATTTCTTATCACGGATAATGTTATCAATCAGGTAATGTTATCATTATTAAATAACGGACCAGACGTATACTACTACATAAAAAAATCGTTTATAGTAATCACAACTTCGGTTTATGTTATGTTCTCTATGAAATGCAACACGATTTATTTGGCTTAAAATTTAGATTTTTTAAAATGTTTTATTAGAATTTTATTGACATTATTTTTCTTGTATTGATGCTATAATTTCATCTTCAAAATTAATTAAATACACGTTCTATTTGTTTACTCCTTTCTAACCAATAAACATGTGTTTTTTTTAATATCAGATTTTGTTATCATTCGGTTATTGTTATCAAAAATCCCAAGTTCAATGTGACTCTATTAAGCAACGTGCAATATCCTTCTAAACCTGAAATTGTCATTCAATTTGTTTATCTATTAATGTCTATATCTTTGAAACTATTATAGATACGGTTATAGACTATAAATTAATTTTTCAAATGAGCCCAACAGCAAATTTTTAAAGTCTCCACAAAGCGAAATAATTTTAAGACCTTTTGTTTAACAATTATCGAACTTGAAATGTAAATGAGAGTTTAAAAAAAATGTATTAATTAACAATAGCTTCATTTAATGAAAAATTTTTCATAAAAGCAAATTTTTTCTTTCAAGCATCTAGATGACTCAGTTATTATATAAAATTTTTAAATTAGTATTAAATACAACAAAAAATAATTTTTGTAATTAACGGCCGGTTTGAAGGCAATGTAACGCCACTGCACTGGCTGCGCGGCATCCTATTTTCAACATTTATTAAAAAGTATTAACAAGAGAGCTCCGGGATTCAACTTTTTTTTCGGAAATTTACTCCTCTTTAAGAATCGGTTTGCAAAATTCCTCTACAACCAATAGTTTTTGAGTAATTTCTATAAAAAAAGATCTTTTTTTTTTATTTTTTAATTGTTTATAACTTTTGCAATTGGTTATGTGCGGGTTTGAAATTTCTGCACGTTAGATATCATAACGAATCCGTCTTTTAATTCGCAGTAACAAGAATTAACACGTTTCTCAACTTGTTCACTATACTATAAGCATAATGGTTTATTATGGATATGTTTTTAAAATTCATTTTAAAATTATGCTTCATTTGGGAATCAATTCAATTTTTGAATATAAAAAAAATCAAAGTAGATTTATATAGAAGAGTATCAATATTTTAGAAAAGTTTAGGTATGGTACGATTAAAAAAGTTGGGATACACTGATTTATTAAGTCCAAATTAAAAACCAAGGTTCCCAGACAGGACATTATTCATTTTGATCTAAAAAAAAAAAGATAAAAGAAGACTTCCACTAGATATGTTCAAAACATCTGTAAAATTATTTTAATGTCTGGGTTGTTATAAAAATTAACAATTAGAATTGTGTTTACAATTATTTTTTTTAGTTAAGTTGAGGTCAAAAAATATGACGTTTTTTAATAAGTTTATTTCATTAGCAATCTGCATTTGTCGTTTTTTTTTAAATCCCTTGTTAGTCGTTTCTTAATTTTTTATTTTTTTTTCAAAAGAAATTTTCCATTTCTGTATTAAGTTTTTACGTTCACTCACAAATTCTTTGTTTTTTAGAGGTGAATGTAATCGTTTTTTTGTCAAATATCAGTGTTTGCTTGAAGATTGCGTGTAAGTCAGCACCTGTACCTACAGTAATGTAAAACGAAAGTAACAAAATATGTGAGATATGGACACAATAAGGTACACCATGTCGTGTCTTACTGCGAAAAATCGATCATTCGTATTTCCATTACCTACTTTGAAAAAACTTCTGATAAAGTAAATTGAAATAATAGAATACCCAGCAGCTGGTGAATATTACAATCACAAATCAAACCTTGAAATAAAATAACCAATACTCAACTAAAGAGGATTTAATGATTTATATATACGAAGAAAAGGACGAACGAAAATAACACATGGCGCGTCGATAACAATGAAAGTATATGCATACGTAAAGTTAACGTTGTCACAGCATTTGCAATTTAAAAAATGAAATTTGTTTCGATTAACATGCAGACGAATGAAAAGTCAGTAAACAGGAAATTGAAGCGGCACCGTTTCAAAAGCGTCTAAGAACGTTATACTTAATAGTGACGCGCAAAGGGCTGTTAACTTCGAAAAAAAGACGAAGAAAAGCTGTTAAGTAATGCAAGGCAAACGTACGTACGTCTAGAAATAAAATGAATTTATTATAAGTGTTTATGGTTTGTATTTCCCACGGCCACGGCGCGCCCGGCGACCCGGAAGCAGCCTACGACATCCGCTACACCATCTGGTCACTATACGACCCGCCGACATTGTGTTTTACTTTTGGCTTTATTACAAAACGTTTTCTTATACATGAGTATGTTTTTATTATTGCAATTTCATACCGTTTATTTCCTATTTTAGACACAGAACGGGAAGGTTTAAGAAAGAGGATGCAATCTAGACAAAGTAATAACCGTTCTAGGCAAGTGGAAAATCGTAGAAAATTACAATTTCCGCTTCTAAAAGAAACTGATACAAATCGATATAATCGAAAATTACTTTATTTTTGTATGATGGTAAACACATTTACGTCTGGAAAATTCTGAGCAACTAAGAATATATAACCGTAATAAACTTGTTTACATATAGTACGTACACCTACATGCAAACCATATCCTTGTAAGATCAGCCCACACTCGAATTTGTGAATGAACTTTTGCGCTTTGATGAATGAGTACAGCCATCTATGTAAGTTTGACTCATTTGCATATGTATGTCAACTCGTTTTTTGTGATGTGTAAACACACGTAACGAATAATTTAAATAATGAAATGTACTTGAAAAAATCAGTTAAATACGTCATTGAACTTTATTAGCGATCTCTAGTCGTTATGCGCCGTGGGCTGGTTAAAGCTTGCATATTGTTATATGATGTAACTGTAATGCAGACGATAATTTTTTACGCTGGGGCGGCGTTCACAATTGTCTCGTGTTCTTGATATAAAGTTGTATAATCAAAGGAAAGGCATAATGCAGTCTGTCCCACCTTTCAGCTGCCTTGTTTTTAATTCTTTTTATGGCCCATTAAGAATCGGATGTAAAACGAACGTTTGTGAGTGGAATTATAAAGATCGGACAGTTAAGTGGGCGCACAACGCTTTTATGTACGTAATTAAATATTATAGCAGAATAATCATAGACGTTTCTGGCTAATTCACAAGTAGTTATAAATGCGACGATTATGATCGTCATTACTGCGCTGATAATCACACATGGATGAAAAACTTTTAACGTCTATTTTCCAAATTACATCATTAGCCTTTTCATTTATGTGAACAATTATAAGTTATCAGAAAAAATCCAAATAAGGTACTCTTTCAGTCAAGGTGTTGCAGGTAACAAAATCGTCCGCCCTGAAGCAATCCCGACTGCATTATTGTGGCTAGCCATAATCATAGTAAGTTGTTTCTAATAAAACTCCACAAAACATCATTATGTGTAGCAAGGATAACAGATTAAAATTATAAAATATAACAAAGACGTTAAATGCACACTGTTATTTCGAAAAGACATTTTTATTTGAAATATTGACTACAGTGTAAGGAGTCCAAATATCATAGCCCATCCTTGTCTAGTCTAGCTAGTACAACCAGTATGATTTCATAGTTCTACATAGTACCAAACGCCCTACAAAATAAGATGAAAAAACTCTTAAAAAAGTGTAAAAATAATATAAAGCGTCCAAGAATATATCAGTTTTCAAACCGTCTCTACTCTAGTCAAACTGACCGTACCTTAGCTGAACATGCAGTCCATCACAAAAAAAGTTTCATAATTTTAATCTGGGTAATTTACATGCAGCCGATGATTACTTTGTTTAATTATAAATTGCCAAAAACTAATGTAAAACTTGTGTTATGTTTTGACCTTGCGTTGATCAATCCAACAGACTGTTGTTCATCTTGAACTTTCTTAAATCGAAGATTGATTTACCAAAATGTTCAATAGCAAATTATCATAAAACGAACATCTGTTATAACTCAGAATGTGTCAGGTTTTATTTTGTTAACAAAATGTTTTCTAAGAAAATTATTTCGGACAAAAAAGTTTTTAAAATTGTTATAATAGGATCCGATCAAATAAAGCGCACTGAGCTTAAATTAAAACTAAAACTATTATAAAAATGCTTTAGAAGAAAATTTTTGGCGCCTAGTTTGGCATCTTACCCAAGTAGTTCTAGGTAAGACGTCTAATAGAGGTAAAGCATAAAAAATGATGTTATGCTGTGATAGGCATCAATAACAACCGTATACGCCATTTCATTATATCCCGTTCACACGTTGTCAAAGATGATGTTATTTATACTAAAGCAATAGAATTTGTTTTAAAAAATATTGTTCATTCAAAGTCTAAATACTTAAAAATAGCTCAAGTCAGGACAGTTATCAGAATAAAGCCTACACGTTTCATGCAACCATTTCTGGCAACCTACACAACAAATCCAATCGCAAAAGTCGTTACTGTCACGCTCAAAGCGGTCGGATGCAATAACACCAAGATCTTCTTTGCCACTGTTTTCACTTGTTTTTCTTTGAAAATTTTACCACGTGCTGCTTCTGTATCTTACAACGTTTCAAGTCACGGACTTCGGACGATGTTATGATTTTTGCGTGCCGCTCTCTAGTATTTGATTTACTTGTAGTATGCATTGTAGAAGCATTCGACAGGTCCTAAAACAATGTTAAAAGTTTAGTACACGGCTCCGGCTGTAGTTTAGGCGTTTCTGTCCCATCCTGCTGTTCAACTTATTCATTTTCTGCGTTGTTCAAGTGTTACGTGCAAAATTTTTCTAACGGAGTACTCTGTATATTGAATTAAAATTAGATTCCGGTTTTGACGCCCTCTGCCGATCTTTTCGTGTGACTGTCATTTTACGACGAAATCGTTAAGCTGTCAACTGCATAAAATGACCGGTGTGGCTTAAGAATAATTTCGAAGGACATCCTTAATAATGGGAATCAAATTATAATTTCATTACGATCGTAAAATATTTGAGTCGTCACCGGGTAAGATAATTGCTTCCATTTTATTAGAATTCTGTTGTAATTTCTCGTTAATTTGATAGCCGTTCCCCCACGTTCTGGCCCACATGTTTCTATTCGTTAACGAATTATAAGAGATTAACATCGACAAATACTTTCATGGGACGAGTATAACTCTATCTATAAGGCCTACGGTTAAAACTAAATAAACCGAAGACAATTACGTTTCTGCGAGATCCTACTCATGCGGCAAACAACTGCGAAACCAACTTTCATTGAAGGTGTAAAACAGCATTCGACAATCGGGTTATGTTATGTGTACTTTCTTTAGCAATAATTAACCATTTTTGTAGATCTTGATTTCGTGAGCCATTGTGTTGACACGATTTGCTACTCAAGTTTATTTCAGGCTCGCTTGCCGGGGAAAACGTTTTCTTCGACCAAGTAGGTACTGGATTGTGGGTAAGTTTATTTACTTATTTTATCGCTGTCAGAAAGGTCGCTCACGAAACTTTAGCTAGTGTTAATTCCGTAATTACTGTCATTGTTTTATTACCATTAAGGTAGTATCCTTAATTATTTTGTTTGTTTCGCATGCTGTGTACAACCAATATTTACTACGAAAGTTTAGTGTTAATTCAGTAATTACTATCACTGGTTTATTACCATTAAGGTAGTATCATTAATTATTTTGTGTGTTTCGCATGCTGCGTACAACCAATATTTACTACGAAATTTTAGTGTTAATTCCGTAATTGCTATCATTGTTTTATTACCATTAAGGTAGTATCATTAATTATTTTGTGTGTTTCGCAGGCTGTGTACAAACAATATTTACTACACAATTTTCTTCGCTGTTCGCTTAAACTTAACTTACATATGTATTGTGTGTTGCCGATACTACTGGCATATATGCACTGAAAATTCGATATATTTGTGTTAATCATCGACGTTACTAAATTAAAGTTGTTATACTGGTTAATCTTTCTTTTATGGCAATATACCTTTCTCTTTTAATTGTCGTTACCTAGTAACAAACTTTGGATACTCGGACATCAGAGTGAACAAGGATTACGAACCTCAAATTTAGTTACAAGTTTGAACCGTCTGTCGTGATCGAGACAGAAGTGTTAACTTGGATCAGATCTGGCGCCCTTAAGCATACTTCCTGTGAACCTCCCCTATCTCCGACTGTGTGAGTTGGCCGTGCAAGGTTCGTAAGGCATAAAGCTTGTAACACAAGTTATTAACATCTCCAGTTTGTTGACTACAAAAATCAGGATTTCGGTCTGGATTGTATATACAAATTTCGCACACCTCGAAACCAGAGAGACCGTATTTGTAGGTTGCAGTTTGTCCCTAAGCTTTACTTAACCGTTTACTGAATAGGTATCGTGTAATCCTTCGTCCGGGGTGATTACGAATCCATTTAATGTATGTTGCATTCCAGTAGGTCTCGAAGGGTTTCAAAAACAAGCAAATAAAATGCTGCAATCAATGCGTCGTGTCGCTAAGAAGACACAATAGTACTACTGCATCCTCACCTACAAAAACAAGAATCGTTAAATCGCTACAGTAAGACGTATTGGCCATCTCAGGCCCAGAATCTTTTCTTGCTAGAAAATGATGCACTACCCAAAGAAGAAAAATGTTGGTTTCCACATATGCCGAGTCTGGCGGCAAGTTGTCTTTAATTTTTTTTTTCCTGTTTTTGCCATAAAAGACCACAAAAAGAAACAAAAATCGGGTAGGGCTATGTCATAATACACGGCCGTTAGTTTTCTTTATAATTTCTAGTTACTTTTAACTATAAATATTGTCAAAATTACACATATTTTTATTTGAATCGATTGGTTTAAATAAACTCTATAAACACACGAATAAATCATTGCGCTATCACTTGTAAGTCGTTAGTTGTATCTCCCCCCGCCGGATCCCGACGCAATCTCAAGATCATAACAGCAAGCTGACTACATAAACTAAATAATCACACTAATTTCTGGTACTAAGATTATTAAGTGATTATTAAGGTAAGACAATATAGACCTTTCGTTTTGGTTCACTGTCTGACCTGGTAGCCGTGTGTTTCAGTGCGATTTTAAAGAAGTTTCACATCAAAAGTTATCTTCTGCGTTACAGCATGCTATAAACTGATTTTCTCTCCTTTTTTGGTAGTATGTACGTCTTTTAAACAAAACAACTGGCAATATTACTTTATTTGACTTACCGCAAAACGGGGTAACTTTCACCTTCCACTTTGTATGCGCTGATAGTTTTTAATTTCTTTTGCAAATTTTTTTATTTGTTACTTCATGTAAGGCTAGTTTCTTTTGACGTTTCTAATTGAATAAAAAAAAATGCGGATCTACATAAAAAGCAGGACCTAACACAACTTTACTAAAGAACGAGTGACCGAAGCGGTGCGCGCAATGCAAGATGCTATGAGCAAAAAACAGGCGTCCAAAGTGCCTTGGTAAGCATACAAAACCGTCCAACCATCCTAAGTAGAAAAAGCCATCATTGCAAGAATCCTTGGCGTCGTTGCAGATTGGGGCGTTCCGCTTACTAAAGCCGATATCAAGCAAATAGTGAAAATAATTTTGGACAAAAAAGGTTTTGTTATTCCTGTCTCTAAAACAATCTCCCGGGTGAAAGATATGAAATCGTCACTTATCTAAAGAAACAATCTGTCTGTGAGGATAACATCCAACATAAAAAGATACCGCGCTTCTGTTGATCAAGATGACGTTAATAAGTTCTTCGACAAGATAACACCGGTGTTGTTAAAATCTACAGGTGATATATATATATATATATATATATATATATATATATATATATATATAATTACGATGAGACAAATATTACAGATGACCTGGGTCATTTGTCCTAGGAATTGCAAAAGAGTGGAACAGGTTCAGAAATTCTTGAGAACAGCAATCAGCATTATGGTGTGCGGAACTGTAATTTGTTGTTTATAAAGCCTCCAACGTTTACAACAATTGGTGTGTCGGAGGGCCTACTGGGACTGTCTGTAAAAATAGCTCATAGTTCAATGCCAATCTCTTTGAGATCTGGTGTACTCAAATTTCATCGTAGTGGGAGATAATCTGGTTAGTCGCTTCCGACCAAACGTCATTAGGATTGCACAGGAACGGAATATTTATTTAACACTCTTTCCCTCAAATGCCACGCACTTGATGCAGTCTTTGGACGTAACAGTTTTTGCACCTATGAAGAGAACCTAGCCAGTGTGTTTAGACACGTGGAGAAAAGAAAGCTGCTATCCTGGTTCTTTTCCTAAAAAACTATTTCATCTGCTGCTGAACAGACTGTAGTCACAGATTCAATCTAATGTAAACAAAATTTAATGTCTGGTTTTAGAGTGACCTAACTTTTCCCATGCAATTCACAGAAAGTTTTGAAAAGAGTGCCGAATGCTGCAGCCCAGCAGGAAGTAGTGGAGCGTCTATTAGACACAAGCCTTATTGAACTATTGGAAGAACACATAAGTGTTGTTAAAGTCCGTCTACCAAACGCAAGCGTAGGAAAAAGGTTGAAATTGGTTGGTTAAAATTGGCACGAAAATGTTGCCTTATCTTTTACTGCAGATCATTCAGAAGACATTCCAGAAAACCCACCTGACGATCAAACACTATCATTATCAGAATATAAAAAAATACAGCAGAAGAAGCTGCAGCAGGCATCAAGAAAAGGGTTTCCAAAGAATAAAAAAGACAAAAGATAAATGCGAAATTTGTCAAGTCTGGTGAACAAATGAATTTGTAGCATATGCAACAAAAACAGTAAGGGCCCCTATTTTGTTTTTGTAGTATTCAGCAGATGAAGATCCGTTCCACACAGATGAAGATGATGAATTCGTCCCCTAAAACTTGTGATTTATGGTGAGCCAAAAAATAATATTATTCAAGCGTCCTTATTAACAAAATATTTTAATTTTCTAAAAGTCTTCTCCAAAAATGTATATATTTTTTAATATATTATTTTAAAAACTGAATTAGTTAAATACGGGCATGTTAATTAAATAATTAAATAATGTTAAATACTGTTACAAAAGTTTTTTAATAAAAGAGAAAAAAATAATATTATTTAAATTTTTTATTAATGTTACAGAGCATGTTTATGATTTTTTAAATTTTTTAATGTTATTTTTCTGTTTGAAATAAAGTATTTTGTACAATAAAAATTATTTACTAAAAGTACACAAAAGGAAAAGATTAAAAGATTTAAAATATTTTTGAAAAATAGTATATACATGTATACGTATATGTATTGTCACCATCTTCCTTATCTCAACTTTCCTCTACATTTTTCTCTGTTTTTCTATTTACACTCCTAAAACACTCTGTTCTCCATTACTTCGTCTATTTCACTGCGCTATAGTTTCCTAACCTTGTCCATACCACAACAAACGTTTTTATTTTTTGTATGTGTTGATGTTTTTTTCTCCTCTCGTGTTTCTACGTATTTTTTGGTTCGATACTCTATCCAGTCTGGTTAACCTGAAGCATTTCCTCCAAAACTACATTTCTATTGCTGTGATTTTTTCTTTGTTTTTCATGTTAGTAACCCATACTTCTGCTCTGTAATGTATTTCACCTGCACCATTGTACTACATAATCAGTTTTTGGTATCCTTAATTATATACCAATCGTATAAGATTAAATTTAGTTGCCTTATAGATGTTTTGGTTAGTCCCAATATTTAATTTCTTCATTTGTCGTTGTTTCTTCTGTTGCTGTAAACCTCTAAGCACTTAAATTTTCCTGTTCGTTTAATTTCTAAGTTGTCTTTTATTCTTAGATTTAAGTTAATTTATAGTCTAACTCTGGCGTATTTTTCCTTAAGCTTTGTCACCATGTTACTCCTATCTTTCTTATCTTGTACTATTATTACTTGATCGTTTGCAAAACTCAGTGTATAAATATGGTCGTTTCCGACTAGTACCCTATCTCTTCCCATTTCTTTCTCCAGTTACCTAACGCGTGTTCTATAAATGTTTTAAACAAACTGGGTGACGTAAAACATTCTTACGGAGCAATCTCTGTGCTATTTTAAAGTTCTTTGTAACTATCTTTGCAATTTTAACTGTTGCGCTGTTGTTTTTATACATACTTTTTACTGGGTTAATCACGACTTTTCAAAGTTGTCTTCGTGTTACAGTATCGTATGCAAAAAAAAATAACACCAAATATTTCTGCACATTAGTATATGAACACTCAATAAACTTGAATAAACCATTTAAAAAAACATGTATTTTGTTCGTACTTAGAAACAGTAAAAATTTCAGAATACAATTCTGGCAACAATGTTCACACATAAACTGAACATAATGCGTTGCTCTTCCTGCTTTTCTTACACATTCAGCTACACTACTGAAAATACTTGAAATAAGTGAATCAATAGTAGCTTGTGGTATCGACTTCCAAGCTTCTAAAATTGGAATACATCCACACTGTTTGGCGGTGGTTATAAATTATGGATCCTGAGTCCTATCATATCCCACACGTGTTTGATGGGTGATAAATTTAACAAACGAGTAGTCATAAAAGACCATCAACATTAGCATTTTCTAGAAACTCTATAGTAATCCTAGCGGAATGTAGCCGCGCTTTTTTTGCTAAAAAATGGCGAAGATATAAAACTAACACTGATTCCATCACGTAATAACCAATTGCAGTTAGCATTCTTCAAATAATTTCTAGAAGAGATTTATCTATCAGCGCTATAAACTCACGTACTTATAAAAAGGCAACATGGTCCTTCTATGTTACACAAGTTTTTTTGTCATTTAAACTTAATTCATCAAAATATTCGTTTTATTATGCAATTAGAAAGGAACTCCTCTTTACCATTTTTGAACATTTTAGTTAATCGAAATGAAGATGTTTTTTTTATCACATGATGTGAATTTGAAAGAACTTCTTAAAGGAATTTTAAAACTATTGGGTTTTTAGAGATTTATAATTCCAATGAAATTAAGAAAACAATGACAAAAACTACATGTAAACGCTACTTACGTTGTAAAGCAATAAAGAAGCCTACTAAAAGTTACAATTACTGAAAAAATCTTAATAAAGATATAGAGACACTACATTTGCTATGGTGCAGCATACATATAAACTTTATAAAACTTACTAAAGAGAGTAAAAACGATAGCAATTAAAAACATAACTTTACAATGGTGTACAAAACAGCTAAAACATATTTTCACTGCGTTTGGACTACCAGTACCCAATGTTAGTGTCAAAAAATCCTTAGATCAGTTAAAAAATAAAAAAAATCAAACTAAACATAAAACTACATACAACTCTCAAAAAAACATGCTTAAAAGATTCTCAAAGTTTGAGAATATTTCAATAGAAAGAAGACTGGAATTAATAAAATAAAAATAAATAGGTGAGAGAAATAGTTCAAGTTCAGAATTTTTCACAGAACAAAGAAGAAAGACCGATGCTAGGTATACATTAATTAAAAGATAGGTAAATGATGATTAAAAAATGAATTTGTGAAGGAAAGAACACTAATGATCGATAAAAGATGATTAATGTTAAAACGGCGTAAAATTTAAATAAAAGCAATTATTTTAATATTAATGTTATTATGTCTAGTTTTTAATGTTTTTCCCACCCTTCCTCCTCTTTTTATTATATGGTTACATTTGAAACATCACAAAAAGATTGATTTTACAGATCTATTAAAACAGCAAACAAAAATGTAATCTCATCAGAAACCCGAGTTCTATATATGAAAAGCAATTATTTATTAATTTGTGTCAATACGAAGAGTTTCAGAAAGAAGCATTTGACTTTTCATTCATTAAATTTTGTATACTATTCGTTTATTTTGTGTAATATGTTTACAACTACTATACATAAACTAATTTTAGATCCTTAAAAATAGATGTATAATTTGCGTATAATAAAATTATCATCAACTGATTGTCTTCTCAATGTGCTATTTACACAACAGTTCTTACTATAGAAATGACACATTCTAGGCTGGGCTTTTAGATTGAAAACTCAAATCCAGTACGGAAATGATTGCATCAATACATAATCATATTGATAGAGCAATAAAAGTCACACACTTATTCTTAAGGAGTGTCGACAATAAAATAAATGTATTCTAATATAACGTAATCAAAATTTGTAGCTACTGTTACATAAAAGACAAACTTATGCAATATGTAATATTAAGAAAATTGTTTTCAAGTGAAAAACCAAGATGTATTTATATACAAATGTCACAATGTAGTTTAATGAAAGTTGTATCAGAATTCCACTTACAGAAACAAACAAAAAATAATTATTACGTAGGTACGCATAGAAATTTTAAAAAAATGTTTCTGAAACAGACAAGTAGATTCTTGATTATTTTAATAAACAGGGTGTATCTGAAATACGACTACAAACTCAAGGAGTAGTTTCCTTGCGTTGTTATATAAAAATTTTTCATTTAAAGATTTAGTTTAAAGTGGTCCAGTTTTGAGATATTTTTGCAATTAAAGTTTTCAGGACGGTCCTAACTATCTATACAAAATGCTGAAAAACCGTGAAACGTATTGATGCATTGTGTTGATTATTGTTTTTTTTTAATTATCTATCTACAAAATAAATTGTTAATAAAATAATTAAAGCAGATTTCTTAGCATTACTGACCTAGCTTAACAAAATGTACTTTATGGACAGATTTTAGTGTACTTAAAAGGAATGTGCAGAATAGCAACTTTAAACACAGTAATTTAACTACGCTTTATCCGATAACATTATTTTGTATTTACTTTTATTTTTGTTGTCAGCAAATTGCTGAAAAAAATTTGCACTTCTTAGAACAGTTTATAGTTATTTAATATATACATAACTGATACCAATAAAAAAAAATGAATTTATTTTAACAAAATTGTGTGAATAAATTAAGCAGCGAATAACTGGGAAAGTTCTTTGTTGCTATTGATTTGATAACGCCGTAACAACTCATTTTTATAAATATTTACCAATATAAAAGTTTACTTTACTTTTAATACTACTCTTTTTGATGATGCTTTTACTCTTTGGCGTTTGCCGCGAGTTGATGCCCTACTGTTTTCGAGAATACAGCACACCTCTTGAGAACTAATAGTAAAACTTGTAGAACAAGGTTGTAGATTGTCGTACTCATTAGTGGTTACTTGATTTATTGTTGGAGATAGTGTTTTCCAATCCTCAACTTCAATTTCAATCTAATGTGTTGCTTCATTTTATTAAATTGCGTGATGTCGCCTCTGAAGAAGCAAAATCAATCTTAATAAAGACATTTTCATTTAGAAGAATTCCAGATTGTCATGTTAAAAAACCTTGGTATGATTTCTCGCGCTGTAGGAATTTTATCCATTGCATTGCATTGCATTGTTTGTTATATATTTCTTATTCTAACTGTTCTTTGTTGTGTTGCTACTGCAGTAAATGTACCCGTTGTTAGACTTGTGTTATTTGATTTAACTACCTTAAGCGTTGTCAAGTGAAAACGGGCATCTGTAGTTTATATTTCTCCCCGTTTTGGCACTTTTTTTAATTACATTATAATCGACACATTCAAAACCAGGCTGAATTCTATTAGTTACCCACCGGCTCTGCAAAGTTAATACTGCCGCTAATGTCTTTGAGAAGATTAAGTTATTGGCAAGTGATTGCACTTCAGCCTAGTGCAGATTTACGTTTTACCGTAACAAGGTTTTTGAAAGGCATTATTTGCTTTTCTTACTGTAGCAGCTTTAGTTTATGCACTTTCAAACAATCTTGCCAGTTGAAATTAGATAACTACGCGGCTAGAATGTGATTTTAACCAAGTAATATTCTCCTGCAACATAAAGGTGAAACATTTGAGCCATTTACTAGTTAAAAAAAATTATACATGCTTACGTGACTATAATATGCGCTTAAAGACGACATGAATCCTACAACCAAAAGCTGTATTTTATGGGCGCATTGCGGTGAGAAGCATAGTAGCACTACATGTGTTATCGCTTTAAGATTTTTTGCATGGGTTGTATGCAATAACAACGGATTCTCTTTTGTAGGCTTAACATTCATAAAATGTTAAAGCCACTGTTCAAAAATCTTCTGCTGCATCCAGTCATTTAAATGCTACGCAGATATAGTGGCCGTGCTTCATCTAATAGTACTGCCATCAGTGTTTTTCTTGGAAAAATAAACAGAAACGCAATATGTTATCCATCAGCAGAAAAACATTCTACTGTCATTAACAAACCACGTTCATTAGTAGAAAAAATTCCAACTTCCTTTCTGCCGTTTCGTCACAGTTAAGTATTCGCGTCGGTAAAAATTTATAATGATCATACAAGGCGGTTAACCAATCAAAAAATTTTTTACAGCCGTTCTTTCCATCGCTCTGGCTGCAGTTAATTTTTTAGCTAAAACCGAATTGCTAAATTTAGATTTTTTTTAATATCCTTGTATCCAGCCTCTTCCGGTAGTTTGGTTAATTCTATTAAAATTGTATGCTACATTGTTCTTTTTAGAAGTTTCATAAACAAGCTTTTGAAGATCAAAATATGTTAACCCCAACAATTTTGTAAATTGTAAATACCGTTTAATAATGACCTAATCTTTTCTCAGCAACCTGTTCCGCTGTTTTAGATTTGATTACTACTAACTTTACTTTTTCTCTTGAAGGCCTTCCAGGAACATTAAATTTATTAGCAGTCTTCTTATAACTTAATCGACCAGTAACCCATGCTTGTATCGCATTTTCATCATCTCCTTTGACCACGCTTGATGGTTAATTTTGCGTTCCGCATTATATCTTACTTAACTGTACATTAACTAAAACTTACCTTTAAGAAATCAAAATTTTTAGAGTGTAATGTTAGTAGTCTTCTCGTGACGCACTTTGAATAGCATCTGTGCTGATTTCTCCAGTACGAATGTGAACTAAATGACTGACACAAGCCTTCATTTTATCATGTGGTGTTGTTGCCCTTAAAACAGATACGTCTCAGTCCAATTACAAGTTTGAGCGTGAGTTCGGGCTTGGTCAACGGCCGAGATTGTTTCCCAACGTGGCCATCCAGGCTCCCCCTGGCGCCGTCTCTGCTGCTGACCTTAGAGCAATAGTTACTCTACTTACTTCCGAAAGTCGGGTTTGGCTTGGCATCTCCGACGCTCGGTTCAAACTTCAGAACTAATCTGGAGATAGAGAAAACGCCGGGTCCTATTGCAGAGAAGTATGGTAGAGGAAACTAGTCCTTCCGGCAACGAAAGTGTCTTCTGGTAACCGTTTGCTAGTGCCGTGCGGCTTAGATTCATAAAACGTATAGCACTCAACCCAATACCAGGATTCTAGTATACTGGTGCATTTATGTGAAAAGGGCGAAGGTTATACAAACACTGCCAGCTAAGATCGTCTAAAAATAAAGAGTTAGAAAGAAAGATCCACTTCGAGGTTGCGCTGAACTGCCGACTTCAGAATTGAGACTGCGTCATGAAACGCCATATGATTTTTAAACATATTATAAAGAGTACAAGATTTAACCTCGTAACCTCAAAGTCACAAAGTTCATAGACTTCCAAATCATCAAAGTAAATTGCTCAGATTGAAAATGTAAAAGTACCGAACAAAATTAGTAATACTTACTAGTAATTCAATCTTATTTTTGTAGTTTGTCACAAAAACAATAGACGCAAAAAAGTAAAAAAATTGCGTAACTTCTTCATTGATCTTATTACCGCTTTATCATTAATTTTTCAACGATCACGTATCCACTACGCTTATTACTAGAAAAAATTATAAATTGTATTGATTATCTGCTTGTAAAAAACTTTAAAAAAATTTAAAAAAAAAGAAATTTGAAGAGACAAAACTTGGTGCAACAGTCGCATGTGATGCTAGTACCACTGGAATTGTTGATATTTGAATACCCGTTTATAAATGGAATCGAAATACCTATTGCATTCGTTTCCTGATCTTTGACAAAAAGAGAACAAGGATACAGTCAAAATTAGATTAAAAAAAACTCTTGTAATTATTTTTGTATTGAGAATTTTTTTTTGTATATTTATATGAAAGATCTTTTATACTTATTACCGAGCGGTAATAAACTTTTAACAATAATTTTTCATTAAGATGCTACAACAATTAAATCAGCAAGACTATTACGTTATGTAATTGATATTGAAAATCAAATTTTTACATAGAATTCAACTACCAGTCTATCTATTTTGATTACAACCGAAATCGATCCTACATCTATACACATCTAATTAGATATTAGAAAATTAGACACTAAAGAGTTGTGTACATGAAAAAACTCGGTCGAAAATACGGTTATTGA
Organism: Aquatica leii; assembly: GCA_035610365.1. Classification (NCBI taxonomy): domain Eukaryota; kingdom Metazoa; phylum Arthropoda; class Insecta; order Coleoptera; family Lampyridae; genus Aquatica; species Aquatica leii. Next base: position 33,251,568 of record CM069437.1, on the reverse strand, counting down.
AGAAACATGAAAAAAGATATCAAAAAAGTTGTAATAAAAATATTATAGTTGTGTCGAGGTCCGTTCATTACCAGCAAACATCACTGGAATCCACCACAACAAAATTAGAATTACATTCACATCAACGACGCCCGATTATTTTTTTAATTTTTTTGGTAGTTATTGATACAAAATCAAAATTGACAGCAATAAAAAATATTCAAAAACTTCTAACATTAGCAAAAATCATCTAATTGTTAACAAATATTTTTTCTTTTTATAGATCCATTAGTGATAACACAATAATTTTTACTAATATGTAATTTTATTAATATTGAAACGTAGCCTCGAGATTATTTAAGATCATTCAAAACGATTGCCGAAAGAGAGAGAATTTCTAGTCCCAAATAAGGTAAAAATAAAGATAATCGCTAAAAGTTGCAAGTTAGAAATATGTAAATAATTGTTGCAAAGTCAGTGTTAAACATGTGTACTAGTGTAAATAAATAATGTAGATAAATAAAAGTGAATCTTCTCCGCTGACTGTGTTTACATATCTTCAGTAATAATCTTATGAAACGTCCGAGAAATTACTTGCAAATGCAAGAGCCTTCTAGAACTGTTATCTAGTTTCTAGAAAATATAACGAAAAGTGAGGAACGATCGAGAAGAATTCGCTGATGTCTATAAAAGCCGAAGATGGAAATCGTAGGTCAGTTATTGCTGGAATGTGAATGCATGCAGTATTAAATAAATAAGCAAGTGAAGATAAATAAGTGATTAGCACGTGCGGAGTTTTAAATAAATCGAGTGAACGTGACTATCAGCTGTGTAATCCGAGGACGTTATCTAATCTTATCTTAAGTGTTATACAACCGTTATACATAAATTATAGTGTAAGTGTTTTTATTATTAGATTTAATTAGTTCGGTTAATTTAAAAGTGCATATTTTTCTAGAATAAGTAAACGTAGTTTTAATCGTTTAAATAAATTAGTTTTTAATAAATAAAGGACGTAACATTTGGTGTCGGTGTCGGGTTCGTTTTTATTAGTGTAAATACTATTAAGTAATTTATTATCGCTCGAGATACGATACGCGTGTTTGTTTATAAATTAGTGTTTATTAAACTTTTTCTTTTAACAAGTGCGTGATCACGTTATTAATTAAATTCGTGGTTTATTATTAACAAGTGGATCGTTATTAAAATTTTGTGTTATACAAAAACTGCATTTTAAAAAGTAGTGTATTTAAAAACTTTATATTCGTGTTATATTTAAATTTATGCCGGTGACGCGTTCGCAAGCAGTTAAAATGGATGCAAAGCTATTTGAATTTCTTGAATCAATCAAAAATGGTCAGGAATCGATGAATAGAAAAATGGAAGAAAATTCGCAGAAAATAGAGGAAAAGTTTTACGAAAATTCACAGAAAATTGAAGAAAAACTCTCCGAACATTCTCAAAAATGGAAGAAAATTCTAGAAAAATGGAAGAAAAGTTGTTGGAAAATTCTAGAAGTTTAAAAGAAGAAATACGAACGAGCATAGAAAATCAAATTAAAATTGTTCAAGAGGAAACCCAAGCAGACATGTTAAACTTAAAAGAAGAAATTTGCGATTCTGTGAATGACATAATAGAAGAGAAGTTAAATGAAAATTCAAGAACCATAGAAGACAAGATAGAGAAAAAATTGAGAGAAAGAATACAACTGCTTGAAGAAAGAATGACCCAAATGAATTGTCACGGGGAAGGAAGCGTCACGAGTGAAGATTTAATAATGAACCATCGAGAAGAAAACACTCACAAGTTCAAAGTTGTACCACCGAATTTTGATGGTAAAGTTCCATGGTCAACCTACTACAAGCAGTTTGAAGCCGCAGCTACTGCTAATGGTTGGAGCAACAAGCAGAAAGCGACGTCTTTAATAGTGTCCTTACGTGGAGAAGCGCTTGGAATTTTACAAACTATTCCGGACCACCTGCAAGAAAATTACGAACTCTTAATATCACGATTAGAAATGAGATATGGGGATGCTCATCTTCAACAAGTATATCAGGCTCAAATTAAAAGTCGGGTTCAAAAAGCTGCCGAAAGTCTTCAAGAGTTTGAGGCTGACATCGCCAGACTAACACGGCTTGCGTATCCTACAGCGCCAGATACCTTCTTGGAGCAATTGGCTATTCAAACTTTTGTAGACGGCCTCCGAGACAGCGAAACACAGCAGACTCTTCGGTTAGCGAGACCGAGGACGTTGGATGATGCATTAACCCATGCTTTGGAGTTCGAGGCGGCGAAACAAGCGTCGCACCGAGGCAGCCATAAGCTCCGTTGTGCTGCAGAAGTATCCTCGCACACAGAAGAAAGCATTGAAGACATAGTGCGACGGGTATTTCGGGAACGAGAAGCTCGAGGAAGAGAACTGACGTGCTGGAACTGCGGAGAAGTGGGCCACGTACGACGCCGTTGTACTAAGCCCAAAAGAAGACCAGAAGAGCGTCCGGAAAACTAGAACGGGTCGACCGAATGGGGCGAAAGTCGACCTCAACGAGCCATGCCCCGGAGATTACCATCCAAATGGCATCGCCTAGGAGCAATTGCATAGCATTTATCTCGATGGCAAGATCAATGGGAGAAGCGTCCAGTTACTGGTTGACACGGGAGCGACGAAGACCATCATTCGTCCTGACATGTTATTGGAAAACGAGAAGACATCACCAGTAACAGTACGACTTCGAACGGCGACGGGCGACGAAATACCTACTCACGGACAAGTCAAAGTAACCATTGGTTTGGGAAATGGAGTACTCGACCATCAAGTACTGGTAGCCGACATCACGGAAGAAGTTATCCTGGGAATGGACGTGATAAAGAAGTATGGGTTCCATTTGGATATGAAGAACGATGTCCTGAAGATCGACAATGAAGAAATTCCTTTTCATTCGTCAGAGAAGGCAGCCGTGCGAGTCTTGTTGAGTGAAGACGTGATTCTGCCTGCAAGGACGGAAAGTGTGGTGATGGCACGCCTGGATGGAAATCTCCGGGAAGGCTACATACGCGCGATTGAACCAATGGAAGGCGGTTTAGTTGAAAAGGGACTACTCGTTGCCAGAACCTTAGTACGAGTAAAGAAGACGATGCCAGTAAGGATCTTAAACATCAACTCAGATCCTGTAACGTTGAAAAAGAAGACCGTGGTAGGCCAATGCACGCCAGTATCACAAATTGTGAGATGCGTGAAGTCGAACGAAGATACGTCGCCGAAGAAGTGTCCACAACATCTATTGGACATTCTTACCACCAAATGCGAAAACCTCAGCCAAGACCAGCTGGCTAAAGTTAAAGTGTTGATCCAAGAGTACCAAGATGTGTTCGCGCTGGAGAGTGGCTCCAAAGGAAGAACTAACGTGGTGAAACATAAAATTAATACCGGAGACGCTCGGCCGATACGACAACATCCACGCAGACTTCCTTTGGCAAAAAGAGAAGAAGCCGAACAAATAATTACGGATATGGAGAGGGAAGGCGTGATTGAACCTTCAAGTAGCCCATGGGCATCCCCAGTGGTACTCGTAAAGAAGAAGGATGGATCAACGAGGTTTTGCGTAGACTACAGGCAGCTAAACGACGTGACCAAAAAGGACAGCTACCCTTTACCCAGAATTGACGATACGCTAGACACCCTGACAGGATCCCAGTGGTTTTCTACGTTAGATTTAAAGAGTGGATACTGGCAAGTAGAATTAGAACCCAAAGATCGTGAAAAACAGCTTTTACGATCGGAACTGGTTTGTGGCAGTTCACTGTAATGCCCTTCGGCCTGTGTAACGCTCCTGCAACGTTCGAGCGTTTGATGGAGACCATCTTGCGCGGATTGTCTTGGAAGACGTGCTTGGTCTACCTGGACGACGTGATCGTGGTTGGAAGGTCGTTTGAAGAGCACTTAAACAACTTGAAGGAAGTGTTCCAGAGATTACGTGGGGCTAACCTCAAACTGAGCCCAAAGAAGTGCCACGTATTTAAGAAGGAAGTCCAATACCTTGGCCACGTCGTATCTAGAGACGGAGTAAGGGCTGACCCAGACAAAATCCGAGCAGTGCAAGCATGGCCAAGACCGATCGACAAACATCAGGTCCGAAGTTTCCTTGGGTTGTGCACTTATTATAGAAGATTTGTCCCCGGATTTGCCAATATTGCCAAACCATTAACAAAATTAACTGAAGAAAAAGCAGAATTTAGATGGAATGAAGACTGCGAAAGTTCTTTTAATCAACTAAAACAAGCCCTAGTCACTTCGCCGATTTTGAGTTATCCAAGAGAAGATGGAAAGTTTGTTTTGGATACCGACGCAAGCAATCTGGCCATAGGCGCGGTACTTTCGCAGATTCAAGATGGACAAGAAAAGGTTATCGCGTATTTTAGCAAGGTTTTGTCCAGGCCAGAAAGGAATTATTGCGTCACTAGGAGGGAGCTGTTAGCAGTCGTTAAGTCCATCGAACATTTCTACAAGTATTTGTATGGACGAAAGTTTTTACTGAGAACAGACCACGCCGCTTTAAAATGGCTTCTGCAGTTCCGTAACCCAGAAGGACAAGTGGCAAGATGGATCGAGAGACTGCAAGAGTATGACTATGACACAGAACACCGTGCCGGAAGCAGTCATCGAAACGCTGATGCCTTGTCCAGAAGACCATGTCCGGCGGACTGCAGCCATTGTTCGCGACTGGAGGAAAAAGTCGAATGTCTCCGGAGAACTGCTATGGTTGATGATGAGTGGGAACCTGAGCAATTACGTCGCGAACAAGAAGACGATCCTGAAATAAGACTACTCCTGGACTGGAAAGAAAGCGGCCGACGACCAACCTGGGAAGAAGTGAGTGCTTTGGGCAAAAATATCAAAGCGTACTGGGCGCAGTGGGACTCCTTGATAGTAGAAGACGGTCTTCTTAAGCGATCCCTAGAAAATGCCGAGGGCACGGGAAACAGACTACAGCTGGTAGTGCCAAAGAGCAGGGTGACCGAAGTGTTGAAGCATCTCCACGATGGGACATCGGGAGGACACTTTGGCATTAAGAAGACGTTGGGTAAAGTGCGAGAACGATTCTACTGGATGAACTGCAAAGAGGACGTCATGAAATGGTGCCGTAAATGCACAGTCTGCGCATCAGGAAATGGTCCAGCGAGAAAGCGCAAAGCACCCATGAAACAATACAACGTAGGAAGCCCTTTGGAAAGAGTTGCGATTGACATCGCAGGGCCGTTCCCAGAATCCGATTCGGGAAATAAATACATCCTGGTGGCGATGGATTATTTCACGAAATGGACGGAGGCTTACGCCATACCCAACCAGGAAGCAGCTACAGTCGCAGACGTATTGGTAAAAGAATTTTTCTGCCGGTTTGGAGTTCCGTTGGAATTACACTCTGATCAAGGCCGCAATTTTGAGTCTGGGCTGTTTCAAGAAGTTTGCCGACTGTTAGGAATTAAGAAGACTAGGACAACGCCTCTCCATCCTCAATCTGACGGCATGGTTGAACGGATGAATCGAACAATGGGCAAGTACTTAGCCAAGGTAGTGTCCGAACACCAAAGAGACTGGGATCAATACTTGCACCTTTTCCTAATGGCATACCGATCATCCGTTCACGAAAGCACAGGCCAAACACCATCCTGTGTAATGCTCGGTCGTGAAATACGATTGCCATGCGACCTTCAATTTGGCCGAAGACCGGAAGAGGAAGTCGCTGGAGAAGATTACGTCAGCAAGCTGGCAAAGAGGCTAGACGAAGTACATGAAGAGGTTCGTAAAAACACACAAATTGCCAGCGACAGGATGAAAACAAGATATGACGTCAAGGCGCAAAATGGTGGGTTTCAACCTGGCGATATGGTTTGGTTGTATAACCCTCAAAGGAGACGTGGTTTGTCGCCGAAGCTGCAAAGGCAATGGGAGGGCCCCTATGAAGTCGTGCAGCGTATTAACGACGTTATATACCGCATCCGAAAACCGCCCAGAGGCAAGCCAAAAGTGGTCCACGTCGATCGTCTAGCCCCGTTTGCTGGCGATAACCACAATCCGCAAGTTCAGGTCCGAACCAGAGTAATAAGTAGCAGAACCAGGAATCCAATCGAAGAAATGGAGTTCGAAAAGTTTATGAACTTATACGGAGGTTCTGGAAAAGCTAGGTTCGGAGTTACCACCGAGGAACAACAAGACCTGTTCCAGACACAAAAAGATTACGCCATCGCACATTGCGTGAGCGAGGAGCTTGACATGTCCAAAGGGGTTGCAGTCGTGTTTAAAAAGAAGTTTGGACAGCTAGATGAATTACGAAGACAGCAACCGGCAGTCGGAAAGGTTTTAGGACTACGTGGTGACGGACGCTTCGTTTTCTATCTAGTCACCAAGAAATACTCACGTGTCAAGCCGTTATACAAAGATCTGTGGCCAACATTATGGAGTCTCAAGAGACAAATGGAGTTCCATCATGTTAAGAAATTGGCAGTACCCAAGCTTGGTTGTGGCTTAGACCAATTGAATTGGAGGACAGTTCGAAACATGTTGGAGGTCGTCTTCCGAGGAACAGGCGTTCAAGTGTTGGTCTGTAGTTACCAACCGAGGAGAGTATTGGGTCAGGAAAAGTCCATTGACTGTTACTTCTATGGTCAAGGAAGTTGCCGAAATGGAGGAAGCTGCCGCTATCGCCACGATCCCTTTTACCGGTGTCACATCCAGTCTCCTGTTCTGGGACAGAACAGTCCTAAGAAGGGGGCAGTGAAACGTCCGAGAAATTACTTGCAAATGCAAGAGCCTTCTAGAACTGTTATCTAGTTTCTAGAAAATATAACGAAAAGTGAGGAACGATCGAGAAGAATTCGCTGATGTCTATAAAAGCCGAAGATGGAAATCGTAGGTCAGTTATTGCTGGAATGTGAATGCATGCAGTATTAAATAAATAAGCAAGTGAAGATAAATAAGTGATTAGCACGTGCGGAGTTTTAAATAAATCGAGTGAACGTGACTATCAGCTGTGTAATCCGAGGACGTTATCTAATCTTATCTTAAGTGTTATACAACCGTTATACATAAATTATAGTGTAAGTGTTTTTATTATTAGATTTAATTAGTTCGGTTAATTTAAAAGTGCATATTTTTCTAGAATAAGTAAACGTAGTTTTAATCGTTTAAATAAATTAGTTTTTAATAAATAAAGGACGTAACACTTATATAAATTATTTGCAAGTTATTTTTCTTAAATATCTTTAGTATACATTTTATAAGTGTGTTATACTGTGTTAAGTTTATTAAAAACTAGTTAGGCTTATAATAATCAATAATCATAGAAATAGTTGAAAACCTATCTCGTAGTAGACGAACGCATTTTGCCCCTCGCTACCCGGTTACACCAAAGAGTATTTTAATTTGTTTTTGAAAAACACGATCGCAAAATCTAAATTACTTGTCCAAACATTGTTGTGTAAAAGACAATTTTTATCTACATAAAATTTCCTCGATGATAAGCAAATATATATTGATAAGAATTTGAAGTTATCTTCTTGAATTCCCCGTAATAGATTAAAAATAATTTTAGTCATATTTTATCAATTCATGTATTAAACCTTAACACATAGATATATGCCGTCGCTGACTATTTTATAAAACTTTTTGAGTTTTACAACTTCTCTATAAAAAGTATTTAAATATTTCTTACCGTTAAGGCAGCGTTCGTAAAAACTCATCCCTCGACCATTTTTTCATTAAAGTTTAGTTGTAAAATAACCTATATTCTCCCTAAAAATCCATACTAAATATTAGTACAAAAAATTTTAAATCGTATGAGTAGTTTCTGAGATTACCTCATACATATAAACTTACACATTTTACCTCTATAATATTAGTACAACGACACTAACACTAAAACTCGAATCCCAATATATTTAACGGCTGTAAGCATAGAGAAACTGTCCCATGTGCTTTGTAATATTTTTTTTACTTCATTATAAAAAAGCAACTTGTTTCTAAAATAATATTTAAATTGCATAACTTAAAAACATCTGAAACTTAAAAACCATAAAAAACCAAAGTTTTCCCTACAATCGTGCAGTTAAATTAATAGTTGTTGTGGTTCGTTATTTTCTACAAAAGTAATAAATTGTACTCGGTTTTGTGCAGACGTAAGATAACTGATGCAGCAGCATGGAAACTCAATTATAGCTGTTAGTAACTGTCAGACCGAATTTTCTGCGTTTGCTTTGTATATAATAGTTATTTTTTTTGTCTTCGGTGTCTATTGTCTCACAATATAGGACACAGCTGAAGAAACATCACTATAAAAACTATAACAATTAACCTAAAAGAAAGATTTGAATAAAAAGCATTGTGATTCGCAGACAGGCGGATGTAAAAAACAAAATGATAAATATCTCTTTCTCCTGCTTAAAATAATTTTAACTGGCAAACTCCGATACATTCATTCGACTTCGTTAGTGGAAAATCATTAAAATGATATTTCGAAAACGCGTTTAAATTAAAATACACAAACACAATGAGACACGTTTGTTTGCTTATTTCATTTTGCTGAGAATTTCCCGTAAATTTACACATGACCGCTTTTCATATCCAACAAAAAGTTGCATTATAAAAATATTTTGTTTAAAATTGCATTCAGAGAAATGCTTTTGAAAGCTCTGTATACAAACACACATTTTAACAAAGCAAATTCATAGATGAATAAATATCAGATTTGATTATATGCACACAAGTCAACGACACGAAAAAGTTTAGACATCTGCCCCAAAAACTAAACTAATTTTTTTATTATGTAAATTTTCGTGCGTATTTTAAGACGCAGTTGTTTTGAAACGTAAGTTACAGGTGAAAATCGCAGGAAGTTTGGTAGTTCCGCAGGCAAAATCTTAATACTCGCGAGAATATCGGTTTGGAGTGTTTTGCTCCATTTTCTGTAACAATATAATAATAATCTTAACTTTTCCGATAGAAAACTGTTTTGTTAACTAAGACGAAAACTAAATTTTGTCAAGAGACGGTAACGTTAAGTTATGTGAACATTTAACAAATTTACATTGTAAAATAGCACTTCTAATGCAAACACGCTTATGTCACTAAAATAGTAATTTACACCTGTACCAATTAAAAGCTCGCTAACATAAATTGCTTTATTACCCATATTCAATGTTCACACAGAATATAATATTTTTCTTAATCATATTATTTAAACAATTGTAGATATAATTAGATATAATAAAAAAGTCAAAAATTAAAAAGAAAGCATTAGTCAGAACGAGAGAACAAAACGCAGGTGTAGACGTGCCGTCACATAGGAAGATTTAAAAAATTGCACCTGCGAAGTTAAAAACATGTTAGACGTTTTGAGTTTAATGGTAAAAATAATAAAAGTTAAAAGGAAAGAATACAGATTGTGTTTTAAATACTACAACTACTTGAACAGGTTATGGGCCCAGATAAAGGTTTATTAAATTAAAACGGAAATATATTTTTTGAAAGTGTTGTGAAATTGAGATTATGAAAAAAAAACCCGCGAAGAAGTAAGTGAAGTGTATGCACGTGTATAACAACACTGACATTTATAAAAGAAACGATTTACAATTTTCTTTATCGAAAATATTGAAAAGTAATGGCTAGTTCGGAAAATCTACAGTTGTACACCATCAAACCTTTTGATGGAAACGCTTATTCAAACTGGGAGTTTCGAGTAAAGTTATTACTGGAAAAGGTCAACATCCACGAAGTGTTAGAACAGGAACCTCCAACACATACCACACAATTAGCAACATTTAAAAGGAATGATATAAAAGCAAGAAAACATATTAATACAGTGTCTTGCAGGCAACATATTGGAAGTCGTTAAGTTAAAAACTACTGCTAAGGGAATTATAAACACCTTAAGGGCAACATATCTAAAAAGTGGAATTGCCATGCAAGTTCAGTGGCAACGAAAATTAAGATCTTTAAAATTTACAATGAGTACATCGCTACATGTATTTCTACCCGAGTTTGAGCAAAAGCTGCTGGTGGAAAATGATCACACATCATTTAATAAAAAGTGAATTCGAAAAATATGTAACCGAACAAAAACCGATAAACAATACTATCATGGGTTCTACTATCAAAGCTTATAAACAAGGACAAATAGAAGTGCAAACGGAATATGGAAAAAGTGTTATTATTAAACATGTTTGGGTGCGTAAAGGCTTATTCTGTAATTTAATGTCTGTTAGAAAATTAGAAGAAGCTGGTTGTGAAATTTCATTTAGACCAAATAAAGTAATAATTAGGAAAGGTAATCAAGAAATAGTGAGAGGAAAACTAACTGGAAATCTTTATACGGTTACAATGAAACTTCGAGAAACTGCATTACGGTGCAAGAAGAAACTACATTACTACATCGGAAAATGGGTCACTTATCAAAATATCCCATAAATGGAATTTGTGAAGTATGCTTAAAAGCCAAACCAACTAGACAGCCTTTTGTACGACTACCCGAGGATAAAAAGCCAAAAAGAATTTTAGAAGCAATCTCTACTGATGTATGTGGACCAATAAATCCCACAACGCATGATGATTATAGCTATTTCGTGAGTTTTATTGATCATTTTTCTCATTTTTGCATGTTATATTTAATAAAAAGAAAAAGTGAAGCATTTGAACGGTTTGAAGAATATTTAAGTCTGGTTACTGCAAAATTTGGAACAAAAATTGAGAGAATACGGTGTGACAATGGAGGGAATGAATACTCATCTAAAGAGTTCAAAGAGTTGTGCAAGAAAAATGAAATAAGAATACAATATACAATACCAAGAAATCCAGAACAGGACATTGATGGAGACTGCGAGATGTCTTATCTTTGATTCTAACTTGAATGAAACACTATGGAGAGAGGCAGTTCGAGTAGCTGCATATCTGATTAATAGAGCAGAGACGAGTGTATTACAAAAAGAAACAACCCCTGCGGAAATATGGCATGATCGAAAGCCTGATTTTAACAAAATTAAACTATTTGGATGTTCAGCATGATACCTAAGAAAGATGGATTTTCAAAATTAGATCCTAGAAGTAAAAAACTAATAATGGTGGGCTACTCAGAAAACGGTTACCGATTATGGAATCCCAAAAACAAGAAAATTGTTCACGGAAGGAACACAGTATTTGATGAGAAAGGAACTAAAGAGGACCTAACAAACGGTATAAGCGACAATAAAAATAAAGAATTTGAAAAAAAAGAAATTGTATAAGAAGTAAAAAGAAAAGCAGAAACGAAAGAAAACGCCAAAGAAAATAAAGAAGAAGAGATAAGGAAAAATTCAAAGTTAAAGAAAACACCAAAATACTTACAAGATTATGATACTAGCAATGAATTTGTAGAAAATTTAATGGCGACTCTTTCAACTGAAAATGTGATCTCTGAAGTACCACAAAATTATAAAGAAGCTGAAAATGATAAAGATTGGCAAAATGCAATTAAAGATGAATTGAATTTATGATTATAAGCGACTTTCGGTTTAGACCGCGTCGTAGTAAAACACCATGACTTAGGCTTGGTCATAGTTTCTTCTTGAGAGCCAAAACAAGAAGCAGAATTTGGCCTTTGCCGTATTGTCGTTCGTGAACCCAAACAAACTAACGTTTCGCAAGACATTGCAGCTTGTATCTTCAGAGTGGTAAAAGTCAAAAGGTCTTTAATTTCGTCACAAATTACCGCAAAACATACATGTTAATTTCAGCACCAATTTGATTTAGTAAGCAATGAACAAAATTTCGTTTTGTATTTGAGGCCTAGTGTCTTTTGCATTCCTTGACACTTCATCCACTAATTTTTTTTAACCACAGAAATATGTATAGCGAGTAGATGTAACATCTCAATAAAATTCCCTCTGTTAGAATTATCCTGGCTTTCATCACATCCCCTTTGTGAAATGTTTTGTGTTGCAATAAAAATTAAAATATCAATAGCCACACGTTAATAGAGTTTTTATTTTCTTCCACAAACACAAATGTGCCTCATTGATTTGACTTTCGACTAATAGTTGTTCTTTATTTTTTACTTTACAACGATCATATCACCTAATGTAACATTTTTTATGTTCACTGCCATCATTATGTTGATTAAATCCTGACTCTTTTTCTAAGACTCTCTTCCAATTTTTAAAACCGACGCTGCAAACAAAACAAAATGCGGCGTCGGAGAGCACACTGTATTCTAACCAATCCGGGTATAATTTGAACCAGCCACTGTTAAACTGTCTTTCTCTATTATTAAATTTTGTTTTTAGGTAAAATAGTGGTTGCATTGGTCCATCTTCATAACTCTATGAAATATCACCACTGCCCGGCGCTTTTTTTCTGACTTCCGTAACTTTTTATTAGGTTTGTTGCTGTTGTTTGGATAACCATTCTTCAAAATCCACTGTTTCCTTAGTTTCAGATTTTGTGTCAATCAGTTCCAAAGCCAAATCAAAATCTAGGGTGGATTCTACCATGGACGCGGAAATATTTTTTTTAGAAGTAGAAGCCGCGTTATCAGATGTGCACGATGATAAAATTTGTGATTCCTCATTTGGTTTAACTTTTTTTGGAGAACCAAAATAGTCCACTAAAGTTTATTTGCTAGTACCTTCATTGCAAAAATTATTAAAAATTACAAACACTTAGAAAATCAATAATCAACACATAAGAACACGATAGTGTTACGTACCAAATCTAAAAACCAACTGAACTGAATAAAATAATAAATGACTTGTTATCAAAACTAAAGAAATAATGTAAACCACAAGGATGATCAATTTTAAGAAATGTGATTTTTTGTTTTGTTTGTATGTCTGCATCAGCAAAAAAAATCCTAACCTTTAACCTTCGGATTACCAAGCAATTTTTGAGGCGCCGATTACCAAGTGGGGTCAGATTTGACCCCAAGTTTTTTTCTTATTTTGTAAAGAAAAACCGATTAATTTGTAATGGTAACCTTTATTAATATTTTAAATTAACATTAGATTTCTTATAAACTAATAAAAATATAAAAATAAAATGTAAACATAAATTAGTGAGGGCAACAACTATTACATATTATTGTAGTTTTTTTCTGGCAATGTTGTTTACATACAAAGAGTTTGCACTTTTCACATGTTCCCGAACATTTTTTGTCATTTGCTCTTGGACATATCTTACAACGACCTCTTTTTGTGTTGTTCTGTGTCTGCCAAACAATATTTTTTTTACGTCGCAAAACAAATAACAATTGAAAAATTTGTTATATGTTATTAAACATTGTTGAAAGAAATTCAGCTAAAAAAATATTGGAACAGTTGTAAAAAAAACTTAAAAAAAGACAACAAAAACAACACGTCTGGGGTCAAAAAAAACCCCAATGGTAATCGGAAGGTTAAGATAAGATTGGTAACTCCGCATTTCCGATGAAAACGAAACCGCACCTATAATATTATATTACCATTGTTTATTATTCTGCACATTGTAGGAGCTGTGATATTTAAAATACTTAATAAAATAAAATACCCTAAAATTCTTTTGCCCATTTCCAATGTGTATCATTATGACAATCGGTATAATGACTTAAATAGTCGAATAGTCGATAGTTTTTTTTTCTTACAAACTCTGCTTCAATATTTATATTAGGTTTTTCTGAAATAAGCTTCAATCTATTTATTGAGAAAACTTATAATCAATGGCATGTTCATGCTTTTCCCTTTAATTGCTTTAAGATTTAAACATTAGCATTTGTTTATTACGTCAAATGTTAAAGATGACGAAAATACAAAATAAATCTGCTTCTCGCAAACTCGGCACCTACTGTTCTTATTTTATATAAGAAAATAATGATGCGCTTCGTGTACAAACGTCTCATACGATTAAACGTTTTACGTCCAATTATCTTGCGTACAAACATCCTTGCGTTTAAAAGTACCACGTTTAAACGGTCGCGTTCAATTCGGCCGTATCCGTATCTGCACCACTCGAATGTATTTATTATTTTATCATCTACGTTTGTAAGCAAGTTGTCATTAAAATCACGGACAACGTAGAAATGTAATAAAGACATTTTGAGCTAACACTAAAACTTTCAAATGTAGTTTTCATTAAGTACAAACTTCTTACACCGTAAACATCTAAAGATTTACAGAGAAACCTTGTTTGTCGCATTCAGATAATCATTAAAAAATTTAAAATATGTATTATATAACGAACGTGTTGATGAGACCTTTTAAAGAAACCTATTTCTAAAGATATTTTAATACAAATTGTATCATTAAGTTTAAAATATGTAAAAACGGCGTTTTTCAACATGTCTCAGCGTAAAATACATATTTTATGCATTTAAAACATTTTTATTTGTTAAAAAAACAGAACTATTTGCTGCCAATAAAATTTAGTCTTCCAAAACCAACTAATTTGCTTATTTTAGTATATGTTGTTCATGGTTCATCTAATGACAAAGTAAACAAAGTTAATATTGAAGTGTATGTGTAGTGATTTCGATTAACAAAAAAATTCAATCGTAATAGCGTTTGCTCTTTGCTAAGTTCAAGATTGAAGTCAAGATTCTTACGATGACTGCTATAAAAAAGATGCGGGTAGCTCTTGAAAATCAATATGCGTATTTAAAGTTATTAATTTGTATTTGTTAACAACAATTATTAATATCTAATGATTATTTAAAAATCCACTGAAACAGTTTTAATACAAAGTGTCTGATGTTTTAAATTTCAAATTCAACGCATTCCGTTACTAATTTGTAAACTCGCTATTCCTTCTGTGCTATATATGAGGTTGTAGAAAAATTCCTTTACAAATGATATAAATTGTATATAGCCGGTTTTGCGTCCAAAAAAACTGTAGAAAAATATAAATAGTACAACGTTATATTTGATACACTATGCAAACGACGAAGCCTTTCTACCACAAAACCAAGACGACATACAATATGTGAAGTAAGAAAATTAGTCAATTTAATTTAATCCGGACAAAATAAACTTAAACAAAGAAAGAACGCAGCTTTTGCAAGTAAAGTAAACGTAATACTGTTAGTTACAAACATATAACGCCATTCAAAAAACAAAACAAACATACGCAAAACCAACGAATCAAACAGCGTAAAATATTAATTATGTAATAGCAAAAAATAATTAGCCCAAAAAAATAAAACAATTAAATCATACACAGGGGAAACTCTTAAATTAGTAGGCACTTGTGTACTTAGATGTAAGAAAAGAAATCTTGTTTATAATGTCCAATTTCACATTGTCAATTCCAATTACACAAGCTTTGTTAGGTTTACCAGCTTGTAAGCAATTAAGTTTAGTTAAACGGCTTGACACAATAAGTAGTCACACGTCACAGTCTGACGACATCCTACTTGAGTTTGGAGAGGTTTTCGAAGGCATAGGCTATATAAATAAACCCTATAAAATTAAATTAAATCGAAATGCAAAACCGATAATAAGTCCCATAAGAAAAGTACCGTTAGCGTTAATGGAACCACTAAAAGAAACACTTTTGGAGTTACTGGAAAATAAAATAATTGAGAAGGTAGAAGGTGCATCAGAATGGGTTAATCCTCTAGTAATTGTGAGAAAACCTGATGGCAAATTAAGAATATGTTTAGATCCGAAAAATTCTAATGATGCAATTCTTAGGGAACATTCCCATTTAACTACCTTAGATGAAATTACAGCAAAATTAAATAGTGCAAAAATTTTTAGTACACTAGATGCTGTTAGTGGATTTTATCAAGTTCTTCTAACACAGTTAAGTAACAATCTTTGCACGGTAGGAACTCCATTTGGGAAATATAAATTTTTAAGGCTTCCTTATGGTTTGAAATCAGCACCTAAAGTATTCAACGAACGGTTTAAAGAAATTTTTAATTTTGAAAATGTGAGCGTCTATATTGATGACATTTTAGTGTATGGCAAAACGAAAGATCATGATGTAGCGTTGAAGAATGTTTTAAAAGCAGCCAGAAGTCATGGTGTCAAGTTTAATTTAAAGAAATGTAAGTTCAATCAAAGCGAAATAAAATATATGGGCCAAATAATAAATGAATATGGAGTTGCCGTGGATAAAGATAAAATTAAAGCAATAACAGGATTTCCTACACCAACTTGTAAGAAGGATCTTCAGAGACTCTTAGGCATGTTAAATTATCTAAGCAGTCATATAGAACATTTTTCTACAGATACAAAAATTCTTAGGGATTTGTTAAAAAAGGATCCAGAATTTATATGAGACGCAAATCATGAAGAGAAGTTGAAAGAAATCAAGGAAAAGTTAATCAAAAGTCCTGTGTTACAGTTCTACGACATTAACAAACGTACTGTAACATCAGCTGATAGTTCACAATTCGGACTGGGGGCAGTAATCCTACAATCAAATATTCCGTGCGGTTAAGCATCAACCTTTAAATAAGTGTTCGGCACGTCAGAAATATGATTTTGATGTTATTTATAAAAGAGGCAAGGATCTTATAATTGCGGATACTCTTTCAAGAGGTTATTTTAACGATGAACCTGACAATTGGGACGAAGAATTGAAAGCTCATGTTTGTGCAGTCGTAAATCAAATTAATGTAACGGACAAAAAACTGAACAAAATCAAATTAGAAACGTTGGACGACAAAGAATTGCAAGAATTAACTTCGGTAATACAAAAAGGATGGCCCAATGATAGTAAAAAACTAAGTAGTAGTATTAAAAAGTATTGTAAGTATAGAAATAAGACAAATGATAGAAACGTGTGAAGTTTGTAATAGATATGCAAATTCGCAAAAAGTTGAGCCACTGAAATGTCACAAAATACCTAATATCCCTTGGTATACAGTTGGTAGTGATATTTTCGAAATTAACGGCATTAGATACCTCTTAGTTATTGATTATTACTCAAAATTTGTGGAGATAGAAAAATTAAATTCTAGTACAAGTTATAACTCAATATTAATTTTAAAAAACATATTTGCCCGTCACGGTATTCCTCATGTTTTTGTATCCGATGGTGGTACTCAATACGTGTCAGATGAATTCGAAAAATTTGCAGATGAGTGGAACTTCGAACACGTTTACTCATCACCACGGTACCCAAAATCAAACGGACAGAGCGAACACAGTGTTCAAACTGCTAAGAAATTATTTAAGAATTACAGAAGAGAAAAATGACATCTTCTTGGCGTTATTGCACTACAGAAATATGCCAAACGTAGGTAACTATTTACCAGCCCAAGTATTGATGTCGCGTAGCACTCGTACTAATTTACCGTGCAATATAAATAATTTGAAACCCAAATTAATAAACGAGAAGGCATACAAAAATTGCATACAAGCTAAACAAACAAAACAAAGCGAATATTATAATAAAAAGTTTGGTGCTCGGGAATTAGATTTAATTAAACCGAACACAAAGGTATGGGTACAAACAACTTCTAATTCAAATTGGCAGAAAGGTGTTATAATGAATAGAATAGACGATAGGCGCTACAAAGTAAGTTTAGAAACAGGTTCAACTTTAATTAGAAATAGGTTATTTATCAAACCGTCAATAATGAACAATAATGTAGGAACGAACAAAACTGTTCGCTGGGATGATGAGGTAGACAGAAGAAAGGAGAAAAAGGAGTACTCTTGTAATTTACAAAAGTGCGAATTAAATATTTTTAAGGAAACAAATGAGACAATGAGTTACAATTTGTCAGATGAGGATACTGGCTCGAGTAAACTGAGCAGACCCTCAACAAATAAAGAACCCGATGTAAGTCTCAATCAAGCGGCAAATAATTTAGTTAGTAGGAGCGCCAGAAGCATTAAAACGCCGATTAGACTAAATTTGTAAGTAGTTTTAAGATGTAATTATTAATAGTAAATTAATTTTTAATCTTGGAAAAAAGGGAGATGTTGGTAGCACGATGTATATGTTAGGCGGTAGGTTGGCAACACCTAGAGTCCAGGAAGTTGGTACACAAGCGACGCAACAGGCAGGTCGTACAATAAAAGAGGTCAATCTCCTAAATGTGTTTTATTAAAACTTAAAAGATAATTATGTTTTCACTAAGTAAGAAAATACTTACATATACATTATACATAAGTCAAGTGAGTAACACCTACAAGCATTTTGAAAAATGTAGCCCACCCTAAGTCCGACCTCACGAGCCGCTACTAGAAATCAGTAATTTGTTTTTGTTGCGTTTTGAAAAACAACAAGAATAAAGTGCTTTTTAATACTTTAGAATCAAAGAAATTAGAAAACCACGATGCGTTCTACATTATTGTTTTTAATTGTTTTGGTTTTGAATAAAATTATAAATAAAAATGCGTTGTTAGTTAAACTGTTAACAAATGTTATATCCTAAATTGTTTTTTTAAAACCTGGTTTATTTTATTTAGTTTTAAATTGCAAAACATTGATAAAATTTAAGACGAATAATTATTTAGTTGCTTATTTGTTTAGGTTTCGATAAAAAGCTTTCAAGAAAATATCAAAAACGGTTATTTCCGCATAGAGTTAAAAGCGTAAAATTCCGTAAATGTTAAAATGTTCGTGCAGTGCACAATTTTAATATACAGTGAAAATTAATCTTGCAATTTATGAGTTTTTCTAAAACTCAATTTTTAAAAACCATTTTATTTAAATGCTATTTTAAAGACGAAGAAGTTACGTTATACATAATAAGCAACTACAGTTTACGAAAAAAATAAACTTTTATTGCTTAAGATAATAAGAAAAATGAGTGTAATGCAAAATAATTACTTCAATAAATTTTGTATTTTATTAGAAATGATGCTAAAAACAGCAACAAAAACTCAAGAGAAATACAATTCTTTCTTAGAAAATGCTTTCCTAGATAAACGAAAAATAATGACAATATCAGATACTAATGGCTCAAGACAAATCATTACGGTTTTGGTTTAACGTACAAAAAATTCTACTATTAGCTTATCGTAAACATTATCAGCGAAAGAGCAATTTAATATCAAGTGGTCTAATAACATTTCCTCTTATTTTTCGATTTTATTGAAACTGAATAAGCTACTCATAAAGTAAAAGTACATTTTTTTCGTCGTCTTTAAAAAAAATGTTTTTGAGTTTTAAGTTTCGTTCTGTTTCCAGTCAAGTTTGTTATTATGTAATTTTATATAATTTTACTTTTACATCAAATCTATTGTATAATTTAAAAACAGTGTATTTCGTTAAAAATTAATACGTTTGAATTTCACTTTTTTATAACATTACGTACGTATTAATAATAATAATAATATTTCAATAAAACAAAGCCTCATTTTTCGTAGTTTTTTTTTTTATTAACCGCTTCGATATACAACAATGTAAGTAATTAAAACGGTAGCAATTAAAGCTACGGTGTCTTAAATAAATTTACACTGAAATTTGCAACATTTATATAATCTTAGGACACCTATAACGTTTTTATAGTTTCTTAACACCATTGTATTTAATTAAAAAACAATTGTGATTTAAATTCAAACGATTGAAGTTTTTTACATAATTCTTGTAAAAAATTATTTTTTTATTGTATTAGAAAAATTTATTCAAGTTTGCTTGTACCTAAATAGACATATGAAAGTATATAACCTCTACATATATATTTAAATACTCGTTAAATACATCTTTTCAGAATTCGGTATTGAAAAATAAGAGGATTAAGTACTAGCTACATAGTGCATTGCATTACTTTACTGCTTATAGTATTTTATTATCCTCTTACGAAATACTTCACGCCATTTCTCGTTAATATTTCAATTTTGAGGTTGTCTTTGAACACATTTATATAAAGCTTTCAATAAAACTGCATGCGATATTTTACGCTTTTCTATACCGTACTAATAAAAATGATAAAGTAAAATATAAAATATAAAAAAAAATTATAAAATGTATCTAATATCTTTAAGTATATACACGATTCAAACAAAATACAAATCTTAAAAATAAACTTAGCATTCAAAGATCCTGTCAACTGGTATTTAACTGACAAGATACGCATCAAATGTATATATGGATTATTATAAATAATGTTCTACGCAAAAGTTGTGAAACACCAGAAACAACGTTCTGTAAAAAAATTCATACGATAACAGAATGCAAAGATTTCGTGTAAACAAATTTGTTGGTTCTTGGGTTCATCAACTACCGAATTGGGTACAATTTTCCGGAAACGCTTTGACGAAAAACACTTGGTCTAGAACGATTCGCTGGAAATTATCTGCCGGATTTTCACAATCGGGAACAATTTGCCAAAAATAATTTGCTCAGAAGAACGATTTGGGGATTGTGACATAAAAATTCTAACAATACAAAACCCCGAATAGCAATTTTTATCAAATGCGTAAATGATTTTTAAATTGTCTAAGGCAATGCGCGCGTTGATCCCAGTCACGAGGTTAATCAAGCAAACATACGAGATGCATCAAGGTAGAACCTTTCCCCGTTCGACTCTCTCATCCCGAGATCTATTTCGAGAACCTTTCTCTGCTTTTCTGTAAACCGAACCTGATTACACTGGTCTGAATGAAAATCGGCCCTGATACCATTCTTGACGATTCTTATGTAAAATGACCTCATGAATCCAAAAATGAGCTCCGTTTTTACCCATCACCCACCTATTTCGAGGGGACCCCATTTTTATTTTATTTTTTGCATTTTTTTTTAGAATTTTAACTTATAGCCGTTAAACATCCCAAAGCAGGTAATCAAATTTATACCAAAGTATATGGCAAAAGTTTTGCTATAAAATGTATATAAAAACAACAACAAAATACAAATACATAAAAACAGTAAAAAAATATCAATAAACAGTTAGGAAGATTCACTGTACGACGCTGGCGATCTCAATACCACATGCAGGCTTGAACAGGAATTTTCGACAGGCTTGAACTTGCATTACTCTTCTCATTATAGTATATTACATTGTTTGCTTAACTGCTTCGATCAGTACATCTATAGCTGCTGCAGAGTTATCTTGTCGACGTTTTAAACGTGCTGGATTTTGTGTTCATTTTTGTTCATTTGTGTAAAACAGTGAAACTACTTTTACTCTGGATTTTTCAAGTGACTAAGTGTAATTTGTGGTTAATGTTGGGCGTTGAATTACTGTTTAATTATGCCACGCGAGTGTAAAAATCATCCCGATAGCTTCTGCTATGTCTGCGGGGAATTAACTTTAAAACGCAACTAAAACCCCTTTCTCCGCTTGTTAAAACAGCTTATAAATTGTACTTTGATTGTCAAGTTGGCGACCAGGACAAGACTTGGGCTCCATCAGTTTGCTGTACGACTTGTTACAGTAGTTTGACCAAATGGCTTAAAGGTACCCGTAAATCAATGCCATTTGCTGTGCCCATGGTTTGGCGTGAACCTCGCTGTCATCTTACAGATTGTTACTTTTGTATGACTTCCACCTTCGGGTTTTTGAGCAAAAGTAAGCATACAATTCAGACCTGTTCCTCATAACGATACTTTGCCAATCCCAGAGCCTCCAAACACTTATACTCTAGAGCCGGAAATTTATTTAAAAGACTCTGAGCCATAACGTGGGGCTTCGAATGATACGTTCAATGATGATGAAGAGTATTTCGCAGATTTAGTTTCTCGGCAACCTCACCTCCTCACCCAATCGGAATTAAATGATCCTGTCAGAGATTTGCAGTTACCCAAGACTAAATCTCAGTTCTTAGCATCGCGACTTCAACAGTGAAATCCCTTAGAAAAGGGAGTAAAAATATCTTCTTACAGGACCAGACAAGCAACCGTAAAATGTCTTTTCTTAGAAGATAAAGGTTTAGTGTTCTGCCCTAATGCAAATTTATTGATGACAGAGCTACAGATGCCATGTGACCCAGACAAATGGAGACTGTTTATAGACTCATCAAAAACAAGCTTAAAAGTTGTCCTGTTGGCAAATGGGAATGACTTCCCATCAGTTCCAGTTGCATACTCTGTTGATATGAAGAAAACTTACGAAAACATCTTCAGAATCCTTGATAAAATTAGTTATCATGATTATAAGTGGAAACTTTGCGCTGACCTAAAAAGTTGTTGCTCTACTCACGAGCCTGCAATCAAAATTCACAAAATATTGATGCTTCCTTTGTGAATGGGATAGCCGAGACCGAGATAAACATTACATCGTACGGGACTGGCCTCTGCGAGAAAATCTTATTCCTGCTCAGAAAAATGTCGCCCACAATCCTTTGGTTCCGAAAGAAAATATTTACTTACCACCTTTACACATCAAACTTGGATTGATCAAGCAGTTTGTGAAAGCAGTGGACAAGACAGGTGGCGCATTTCTATTTTTGAAAACAAAATTTCCTCGACTTAGCGAAGCCAAAATCAAAGAAGGCGATTTTGTTGGTCCCCAGATTAGACAACTCTTTCAAGATTCGACGTTTATTGAACACCTAAATCAAAAAGAAAAACGAGCTTGGCTTGCATTTCAAAACGTTTGTAAGAACTTCCTGTGTAACCACAAAAGTGAAGATTATGTCCACGTCGAGGAACTGCTTTTATCGTACAAGGACGTAGAATGTAACATGTCTCTTAAAGTTCACTTCCTTCACTCGCATCTTGATTTTTTTCATGAAAATTTAGGAGCAGTCTCGGATGAACACGGGGAACGCTTCCATCAAGACATCGCTAAGCTGGAGGAGAGATTTTCAGGAAGTAGAATGCAAGCATGTTGGCGGAGTACTGCTGGTTTTTGAAACGAGAGAGCTGTACCTCAGGGTATAAAAGGAAAGCAAGCACCAAGTAACGATGAATATCTTTTTATTTATTACTGTTTATAGCTAAAATAGTTCTTTTTCCCATTTAAATTAAATTCATGTCCATATATTTATTATATTATTATTATTGTTGTAATTATAATTAATTTATCGAAAAGTGGTAAAATTAGAGATTTGGGGCTCCCTCGAAAATGGTGGGTGATGGAAGAAAACGGAAGACACACATTCAGGACATCATTTTACATAAGAATCACCCGGAATAGTGTCAGAGCTCGATAAAAAATATTTTTTTGCAGACCAGTGTTAGTGATTTTTGACAAACGTCCACTCAAACGACCTGGAGATTTGTTGACAACGACTAGGGTGCTATTCAGCTAAACCTGCTTCATCCATTCGCCGTCGATCTATTAAAATCATTTTAATCGTCTCGCACATCATACTCACTAAGTGTTAAATTTGTAAAGTCGTTACTCTGTTTATTCCTGCCGGTAGTTGCATAACAGCCTCAATATATGTCGGGTTCCTGGTGGTTACATAACGACACTTGGTTAAAACTACCAAATAGTTGTCTAACGCCACAGATCCTTGTATGGTTAAGTAACCCCGGCTTAAGAGTTTGTGTAGTCATTCAAGCCTATTCTCGTATGCCAAACGAGAACTTTATGTAACTGAAAGAGTTATAAAATGAACGAAAAACAAAGTCTTTATTCGTCAATTATGAATTAACCTCCGTTGAAAGTCCGGATTTAACCGTAACAAAAAAAGTAAATGCACACACAGTAACTTTGTTTTAGATAGCACGGCATACCGAAAACAAATCATGTACCTACACCCAGAAACAAATTTTTTCAATTTAATTACATTGATTTTAATTTACATGCAAGTGTAACTTATTTAACTTTTAAGTGACCTATAATTTAAAACCAAACAGTATATGTGTATATTTATAGTTATTATTCATTGTTTCACCTAAGAACAAGGCACCGTAAGTAACCCCAAGTACAAAAGTCGCTATCAAAAAGCACGTTGCAAAATGTATTATTTTATATCTGCTATTCAAAATCAGTCAAGTAAGAAACTAAAAAACAGACTGTTTTTATAGAAAGAATCTGTGATAAACTAGAAATCCAAAGAAATGCCAGAAATAAGTCCAGTAAAAATTGAAATAAGCTTAAGACCTGGATTTAGTAAAGTGAGAAGTACCTTAAGACAAGGAAAGACATCAAATACAGTAAAGTGGCTCCATTGCTACAGTAAAATGATGAAACTTTTTTTTTACGTAAACTCGCCGCTATACAACAACAGATGGTACTGTTGTAAGACTGATAAGAATGCATGTTGACAATACTTTTTATTTATCAATGAAAACGTTGTGTATCTTTTGTTATCGTCTACATTTCAAAACGTGATTTTATTTAGTAAACCTTTTTTAAGGAAGCCGCATTTTTAAGTTATTAGCTATATTCAGTTTTGCTTCGCAATGAAATTAATTCTCGACGAACTTGGTTTTGGAAAAGAGTGTTAAATTGTAATTTAAATACGTTCGAACATTTAACACGGAAAATTTTTCATTTAACGCCACGAGGAAACTACTTCTTGAGTTTGTGGTCATATTTTAGAAACACGCTGCATATGCATACTTACCCATTAAGTTAACAATTTGGAAATTCCCTAGAACCACAACAACCCATTTCGAAAATTATCAAGAAATATATTTGGAAAAAATAGCTCTATAGATTAAAATTGTAAATAATTTAATGGTTTTCCATATAATTCTTTTTTATTTATTAAATATTAGTGGCTACTTGTTATAACCTAACGGTCATCATCAGACCTAATTAATAAATTAAAATTAAACAGTTTATGTCAAAATGACAATATAAATTAAACAAAATTAATGTAATTGTAATTTAGAAAGTGAAATTTTTATAAAACGTTTAAAAAATCGAAATTTTGTGCCACCTGTAGCATTAATAGTTTGCTCATACTGTTAATAAAAAAAAATCAAAAATAATGTTAAAAACAAACAAACAAACCTAAGAAGAAAATTGATAACATAAACCGAAATAATAATTACTATAAACGATGTTTTGTTATGTAGTATCATACGTCTAGTCTGTTCTTTAATAAAGTGATAACATTATCCGTGTTTCCAATAAGCGGCGTGCAGTGTATTTTCTTTTATTTCTAACAAAAATAAAAATAGGTTTGTTATACTTTTATACTAGTATACACAAATACCAATTCGTATGTTAACGTTGTTAAAAATGCAATCAATTTCTTCAAAATCACGTTAAAATTTAGCTTTGTTTGCAACCAAGATCTTGACCTAACTCAATTGTGACGTATTTACTAACTGCGCGTATTGTAAATTGTTAAAAATGTAAACACAAACTAAATTGAGATCTTGTATACATATAATAACATTTTGCTTACCGATCAAAATTTTATTTTACTAATAAAGATAAGTACTGAAATATAATATTCAAGGCGCGTCATCGACTGTTTACAGCGCCATCTGCGTTATAATGGATGAACTTATTATTGCTGCTGGATTAAAATTTTGTGTGTCGGTAACTGCTTTTTAACTAAAGTTAGCGTTTTATATGTTCAATTTTCGACCTTAATGACGTTGCAGTATAATCGTTAATATATTTCACTGAGAACAGGACCACTCAAAAACTATCTAACGTAACTAAAAAAATAAACCCTCCAGTGAAAGTAAAAGATTCACATCTTCCCCTAAGCTATTTTATAATTTCCTCTTTTCAATAGAATAAGCATAGTTTACAAAAGAAGTAGAAAATTATCATTGAAAAATATTGCTTACTTTGTGACCTTTTTTATGCAAAAAAATAATTTTTCAAGATTTTAGAATACCTTACACGATGCTGACAACATTCCTCTTTCATAGGAACACATTTTTGTGTTCTTACAACTAATATTTTTTTAGATTTCCTGTGCCCCGTGTACGCGCGAGTGCTATATAAAATACATAAGCGAAATCCCAACCTTAAAGAAAATGAAACAACCGGAAAAGATAAGGTGGTGATAGAAGTCAAGTTAAAAAAAACAAGTTGTTGAAGAAGTTTGCACAGTTATTCAATATGTATCTGCACGATGCCACCACTCCGTAAGCTTTGAACAACGCTACCCTAATCCCGATACATAAAAAAAGGAGATATAGCAGAGACTACAAACTATAGATCAATCCTACATGTATAAATTGTTCACAAAAATTATAGATAAACGCTTAGGTAAGAGACTTTTACCGACCTCGAGAGTAGGCCGCATTTCGGAAAGGTATTGGTCAATCATCTGTTGGTGTTTAAAGATCCGATTAGAAAAAGCCGTTGAATACAACAAACCACTGATACTAATATTTATTGACTTTTGACACCGTAGAACATCCAGAAATAATGGCAGCCCTGACGCTATGCAGTATCGATAGCAGATACAGTTAAACTCCACGAACCGACCAGAACTTTTAAAATTGAAAGAGGTATACGATGGTAATATATCTCCAAAATTATTCACAACCACCCTAAAGTATGAATTTAAATATATAAACCAATATAACATCGGAATAAAAGTGGACGACGAATATTTAAATGTCCTCAGAATTGCGGACGATAAAGTGCTGATAGCCGAAAGGAGAAATCAATATTTCGAGCCAAAATATAACTTAAGTTTTTAACTACAAATACTAAATGTGTGGTGCCAGTGCCTATAGTGCCATAATGTTAAAAAAAATTGGTTCGTCGACTCACCTGTTTTAGCTAGCTTTCAATCGGAGATAGTCGTAGGTTAAGATAGTAGTACCCAAAATAACCTGGTAAGTTAGTGCCTTGCACCACCTTTCCTTGCACGTAGAGAAAAAAAATCTGGGTTAAGAATAAAACAACAGAACGTTATAATAAAATTATTAGTTTTTATTTATTTGGACTAGTACTGCATGACAACAAGAAATAAAAAAAAGCGAGAGAAGGAGCCAATTCCAAACTTATAAACTATTCATGGGTACACATCTAGACACAAGTACATTAATCGTTCGTATTTAATCGACACACAAATTATAACGAGGTTAAATAATATAAAATGGGTTAGAATTATAATTAGCATTAAGTAATAATCGTGTAGAGTTTATTGTCGATATGAAATTACTAAAAATGTCCCTAAAGTGAAATACGAGAGAAAAATACATAATCACACAGGTTTCCGTAGTAAACAGCTAAAAATTTAAGTTGTTTAAACGCGTTTACGTTCTGTTTTCTTTTTGTTTTATTGTATTAATCTCACTAGGGCGGGCAACGTCATCCACTGCCTTATTTTGTCGCTGGATACAGTATAAATGTTTTGAATTGGCCCATTCGGTAGCATCAGTAGGACGATTCATAATATTTTACGTAACTTCCGTAGCAAGTAAGCATGAGGGTAACAAACAAGGAGCTAAAGAAATGTACAAATGTGTAACTTGCAGCCACGCGTTTGAAGAGATTTATACGTTCTGCATCAAAAAAAAATCCTAAAGGATTTACATAAACCTCCGCATTGCACAAAATCAAACGGAAGAATGGCATTAGGCCACATACGATAGAAAAACTTATTAGCAAGTTTTGAACCATTATGCGATTGTCAGTGGAAAGAATAACCCCTAAATTGAATAATAACTGGTCAAGAAGAAATTACTAGGGGAGGTTTATGTCTGGCAGTGGAGAATAGAAACTTTTTATTACCATTTAATTATCATTACACCAAATTTATTACCGCTACCCTAATCGCTTTGTAAGCCAGATTCGCTATAACCTAGACGTCCTAGATCAAGTATAACGATAGTAATAAATTTAGTGTAATTATAATTGACTAAAAAGTATATTGACGTAAACAACATTCCGATATCACGTTTCTAAACAAAATTATGCTATGGATGATCTAGCTTAGAGCGAAGATGACCCGCAAAGCGATTATTCAGCATTGGTAAAGGTAATAAATTTAGGGTATTAACAATTAAATGGTAATCAAACCGTTGACGCAAATTTCATTTTAAAATAATTTTTGTAAACAAAATTTCCCAACGGCTGGTTAGATCTAAGCTAGCTCACACCGCATCTACTCCGTGTTGGTCAGGGTAATAAATTTAAAGTTGTGATAACAAATTGGCAATAAAAAAAAACTAAAATCTGCAACTATTTTTTGGATAGTCCAGATATCTCAGTGTGAAATAATAATTAATTGTAGTATTTCTAGTATTTGGCAATAGTTATTGTAAAACCTAAATATTTATTAGGTGTTAAAAACATTTTCTTTTCTTTTCGAAAGTTCTTTACAAAAAATCTTACTGCAAAGTAAATTAAATAAATTCGAACTGTTTTAACAAGTTTTTTTTAAGACGCTGTACTGCTTTATTTTGCGACGAATAAATATACCGTTCTTTTTTTTCTGTACCGTTTTGTCCTCTTTTTTAATTAAATTTAAATTCTGCTGTGTTATATTTTCTTTATATTCTATATTATTGTACTGTAATTAAGAAAAGCAATAAAATTACTTAAGTTTATATGTAAATTTGAAAAAAAAAATTTGTCCTGTTTTTTGCCAAAAAATGGTCACTGTATATATAAAAAAAGAAGTTTATATAATTGTGATTATTATCCATTAAACTATCAAAAAAGAATTAGAATAAATTAAAATGATCCTACTATAATAGTTATTGAATTTGGCCTGTATCTATGTATCGGAATTTTTCAACATAATTATCGTCAACTTTAAGGAGTCTGATTAAATTGAAAATTTGCACACGTATTAATAAAATTTCTTCAGAGATTTCTAAACTAAAAATTAAAAAATAAATTATAGTTTAAAAAACTAAAAAACATGCTTTAATGGCAAATCAAACTAAAAAGAAAAAAATAATTTTTAGTGTAAGAATAAAGTGATTAACAAGCAAATTAATTTCATTGTAACAAAAGCGTGGGGGGGCAGGAACTATATTTTTACACTTACTTTACTTAAAGAACTAGTACTACTATTTATAACAAATTATTTCGAGCACCCCACGCTTTTGTTATCATGAATTTTCTTGTTAATCACTTTAATTTTATACTAAAAATTATTTTTTACTTTTTATTCTGATCTACCATTAAAGCGTGTTTTTTAGTTTTTTAAACTATAATTTTTAATATATGGTTTTTGTAACAATTTTTTTTAATATTATTTAAAATTAATAATTCAAGAAAAGGATGAACACAGAAGACAAAACATAAAATTAAAGTAGGTTATAGTTAGAAAAAACTACTCAAAAACACGTACTGCGAGCGCTGCTTCACGAGTAGATGATAAAAATTGTATTTTTCGTAAAAATTATTGACGTTTAGAGTTTCTGACAGCAGTGCATTTTTGCTAAAAACTTTTTTTTTTTTTTCAATAAATCAGAAAATTATTTATTTAATTTAATATTTGGGACCCCAGCGTTTAGCGTTCAAAAACTTTGTTTTCATTAAATTAATTCTAAAATTAAATATTCCATTGTAATTTATATTTATTAAAGTAATGTTAACATATTAAAAAAAGTAGATAAAGAAATTTGCAATTCAATGAGAGAATTAAGATTAGATTATTTGTACTTTCGTATAAATTATCAAGTCCTGATAACCCAAAAAGAGTAATTATAATTGTTACAATTGTAACACAAATTGTAAATTAACATACCCACGTCCAGTGTTTATCACAAAAGTATATGTACAATGTTTATTAGCATTTTTTATTAGTAGGTAGTATATATTTTTAAGGCTATTTTTTATTTACACATTTGCATACACCTTAAATATTTTTTTAATATGAAGAAATTAAAAACGCATTCTAATAATTATTATATCATTAGTAATTACTTAAAATGCTTTAATTTTTTAAATAATTATTAAGTAATTTTTATAGTTTAACTTAAAAACATCGACAAAAGTGATCATCCCGTAGGTATAAACAATACTTAGAATAAGCAAATTTTAGTATAAATCTGACTTACCTGTTTTGCGGCGAGAACACCACAAAACTGGGGGCGATGCGTTACCAATTGAGCCTGCCAGTTTGACCGCAGTTTGAGGTTCTGTAAGAAAAACAAACATTCGTTATGTTTTTAATTGAATTTCCATCACGCACATTATCAAATGTCGCGTCGTAATGTTTACACTCCAGTAATTAATTCTTTGAATTTGAATTTTTATTTTTTTATTAATTTTGCCGACAGTTTCAACTAATTTATATATATAATGTTTCCTTATAGCCCTGATGATGACTAAAAATTAGTTGAAACTGTCGGCAAAATTAATAAAAAAATAAAAAACTTAACCAAAACTTAATAAATTATTTATAAATTATATTTATAACGTCTTTAATTGTTATTATGTTTATATCATAACAACAAAGTCTACGACACCAAAACTCCACCTGTAAACATTAATCACAAAAATTTTTAAATAAACAAGTCAACAAGTTAATAATACAAGTTTTTATATATTCTTCACTAAGAAACAATTTGCATTAGATTATTATTATTATATTAGAGTATTCTGTTTTATTTGTATTATCTTAAAAACGTGAACTGGAATTTATGGTTAATTTAGTATCAGTTGTGACATTTGTTTTTTGACAAATTTTGCATTTATTTCCTGGAAAATGATATTTCTTTCAAAGCCAATTTTCCCTATTCTTTTAAAGATGAAGACACTATTAGCAATTTTATACATATACAGGGTTACTACAAAAGAAATAGACAACTTCAACTGCCTGTAAAACAAAAACTATTAGAGATAGTAACCTAATTATTTTTTAGTTATGTTGAGAAACTCTCAAAGTTTCGTTTGTTACTATTGGTAACGCTGTAGTGTTTTGTTTGTTTGTTGTAGAAGCTGAAATGGCAGAAAATGCTGTGGAAAAGGCATATTGCGTGTTGGAATTTGCTAGAACGCAATCAGCAACTGTTGTCCAACGACATTTTAGAACACGTTACCACAAAACGCCACCGACTAGACAGTCAATCTACGACTGGTATAACAAATTCGAGACAACGGGATGTTTGTGCAAAGGGAAGAGCTCGGGAAGACCAAGAGTTTCGGAAGAAAACGTTGAACGGGTTCGTGCTGCCTACATAAGAAGCCCACAGAAATCCACATCTAGGGCAAGCATGCAATTACAAATTCCACAGCAAACTGTATGGAAAATCTTGCGGAAGCGACTGCACATTATGCCTTACAGATTACAGATGTTGCAGTTTCTGAGTGAAGAAGATAAGGTCATACGGCGTGACTTTTGCATCGATATGTTACGACATGATGAAGACGATGCTGGTTTTTGTGAGCGCATCATTTTCAGCGATGAGTCAACTTTCCACCTGAGTGGAAAAGTGAATACACGAAATGTCCGAATATGGGGAACTGAACCTCCGAGGGCTGTATTGCAACATGTGCGGGACTCTCCTAAAATCAATGTGTTTTGTGCGGTATCTCACACGACGGTGTATGGCCCTTTTTTTCTTTGCAGAGCAAACAGTCAACGGTGCTAGGTATCTTGACATGTTACAGATCTGGTTGATGCCCCAACTGAATGAGCAACAGGATGACTTTGTATTCCAACAAGACGGAGCACCGCCTCATTGGCACACAGATGTTAGAGATTACCTAGATGAAGTCCTACCACATCGTTGGATTGGCCGTGCTACAGCCGACAATAATGCTCTTGCATCGTGGCCACCAAGGAGCCCGGATCTCACACCATGTGACTTTTTTCTATGGGGATTCGTGAAAGACCGTGTTTATGTCCCTCCACTTCCTCTTAATTTAGACGACTTGAAACAACGTATCAGACAAGCCGTGGCAAGTGTTGATGCTGATATGTTACAAAAGGTTTGGAATGAACTAGATTATCGCATGGATGTGTGTCGTGTGACTGGAGGAGCCCATATTGAACATTTGTGAGTTCACAATGTAAACTTCAAAGACTCCTCTACAAACCAGTGAAAACGGTGCCAAATTACCGTAAATAGTTTTTGTTTTACAGGCAGTTGAAGTTGTCTATTTCTTTTATAGTAACCCTGTATATCTATAATCGAACTTCGATTTATCAAACCTCAATATAATCGAATCCGTTGACAAATCAAAGTTTTTCCATTCCTCTTAAACCTGCTTAACACCCCATGTTATTTGTACCTCTACATATCGAAAGACTGGCTAAGAAGGTTTCAATATTTCAAAATTTTAGTTTGCTTGGCTTTGCACTAACAGTATGTCCAAGTTTTAGTGTTGAAAACACTTATAGAGAGCTTGATTCGAAGGCTCGTGTAACGAAACGTTGAAACGCTCAGATGACACAAATCTGGAACTTGCGGTGGTGCCCAATTTTACATCATTTTTTGTATTTTTCGGATGCAGTATTTATTATTATTATTATTAAACAAGATATTAGATTCGCACGAGCTTCCGCCTTATACGTTGCAAAAACGGTACAATATAGATGAAAATTGCACATAAACAATTTATTGAGCACAAAATTTACTACAAATAAGTACGGGGGAGTGTATAGTTATATCTAATAGTTTAAAAGTTACAGAATTTTAATGTAATTTTCGTGCAACTTTGCACACTTGTATCTTCTAAACTATTGAACGTAATTGTACTCTTCCGCCGACTTTTTTTATAGTAAATTTTGTCCTCTATTAAAATGTTTATGTGCAACTTTCTTCTATCTTGCACCGTTTTAGGATAATAGTTTATTGGTTATTTTACGTTATTAAACAAATAATTTCAATACAAAAATTGTGGCGGTTTCGACGCTGGTGTAATATTACAACATCAACAAAGCTACCCTTAGCCGCAAAAAAAAACCGCGGTAGTCACCAAAAGCAACTCGACCGAAACACACATTTTCTACTAAACCGATAATTTATGTTCAAATTTTAAAATGCGCAAACGAAATAATTTAATAAACCTGATTTATAAAATTTTATAATAAAAACTATCAGTAATTACTAGTTTATCAGTAATTACTAGTTTAAATTATAAACGATTTCGCTGTAAAGTTATTAACATAGGACGAAAGCAGGTAAAATAAAATTTGAGTAAATTTTGAATGTCGAAATTGTATCAACAGTCAAACAATTGTAAAGATTATTAACGTTATAAATCTGTTAAGACTAGAGAAAAGATTCATGTTAAAGCAAAGTTCCTCTCTTTAATGCTTTTTTATAGTCAGTAGCGCATTTGTTTAATATTAATAGGAGAAAAAATTGTAGAATCGGTAAAAAATTAATAAAAAGACATGTCGATTATTTCGCGTTGCGAAATGTTTTTGTTGTTAGTCCAATCTGCTGTAAGTTTTCTTTAGATATGACAAGGAATCGCGAACGCGACAAACTGTTGAAAAAATTCAATTTTTAAACTGTGGATGCACATTTCCAAAAATGAAATCTCCACTTTGCTACTTTTACATCTGAAAGAATATAGCAACGTAGCTCAAATCGTGTCATAATCGTAGAAATTGTAGAACTGTGAACCGCCATAAAACTCGAGTAAAATCCAGTAATCATTTAGTTTACGACCATATTCTCGTTTAATATGTATCTAGAATACTAGTTATTTGTGTTTTTTTAATTTTTTTATTATTTATGTATAGATTCTTATTTTTGAAAATTGTATTAAACCTTGTTCATTATATTACGTAGGTAATATTGTGTTTGTTTTCAACACCTTCCGATAATTGCAAGATTTGCGATATTAGAAAACCTCTATATATCAAAGTTGTTTTCACGAAATCAATA
Source organism: Aquatica leii (assembly GCA_035610365.1). Classification (NCBI taxonomy): domain Eukaryota; kingdom Metazoa; phylum Arthropoda; class Insecta; order Coleoptera; family Lampyridae; genus Aquatica; species Aquatica leii. Next base: position 33,218,012 of record CM069437.1, on the reverse strand, counting down.
TCATTTAGACACAGTTCTTTCTTTTAGTGTAAACCTCTATATATCAAAATCATCTTAATAAATTGAACCTCGGTATATCATAATTCTCCATAATTAAAAATTTTCTCGTTTCCTTTGAAGTTCGATATAAAAAGGTTTCATTGTAATAGAATTGTGGATAAGGGTGAGGATCAAAACCTGATGCTAACAATATTCCAAAAACTAAAATACCTCATGAGAATTTCTTTAATTGTTTTAATAAGAAAACAAATACGGATAAGTATTTTTACCGAATAAAAACAGAAATTTACAATAAAACAATTTTTTGAAGATTTTACCACGATACCGCACAATAAATTAATAACTTTTTGAAGAAACATTGAATTTAACACAAGAAAGTAAGGCTTTACCAAACAAAAGGTTTGTTATGTAGTATTGTAGTACTGGGATTACCAAAAAAAATGAAACAATTTTAGTACAATATTGAAGCGTTCCCAAAATATTTGGAACATTGAGACAATTGTCAAAAGAAATGAAATGTTCTAGTTCCAAATAAAGTAAAAACATAACATATCCGAAAAAAGTTGGAGTTAAGCCTAAGCAGAAGTCTGAAATGTTAAGAATGCTGTATCGGTCTAAATAAATCAAGTGTTTAATGTGTGTGCCAAGTATAAATAAAAAAGTGCATCAAGTGACTAATTATTATCTTATCCGTAGACCATATACGGTTACAGTAATAAATGAATTAATATAAGTGTTATTTAATAATAATTTAATACCATTCTTACGAAGAAATCTCCCTATTTGATCTGTGATTTTTAACGTAAAGTAATAATCCTAATTTCAGCTTCTAAGCCACCTCGTCTAAACGGACTTTCTAAAGTCCACAAACAAGGAATACCTTTAGACCTATCGTCAGTACTACCCAATCTTCTAGTTACAAGCTAGCCAAGTTTTGGTTCATCATTCTTTGCGAATTTAGATAAAAACTCTTTTCACTCTCTCAACTCTCATCATTTTATTTAACGTTTGAAATCTACAAAGCTTAAAACCCAGGATCTTCTAGTGAGTTTTGAACTCATTTCACTACTAATGGTCCTATTAAAGTTGAGTTTAGTTCCTCTAATTGATAAGTGTTTAGCATCCACTTACTTTCAATTTGTTAACAAGTTTTACGAATAAGTTTTGGGCGCGGCTATGCATTCTCTGTTATCTCCTATTGTAGCTAACATTTTTATAGAGTCCTTTAAAGCGGTTGCTTTGGAATTATCGATATTAAAACCTCAAGTCTGGTTTAGGTATGTTGATGATACCTTTATTGTTTGGTCTCATGATAGTCTAGGTTTTTTGATCATTTAAACAACCAACACCCTAATATCAAATTTACCATGGAAATGAAAAACAATGGTTCTCTCCCATTTCCGACGTTCTTGAGACACGTAAGCCCAACGGACTTTTAGGTCATTCTGTTTATCGCAAACCCACGCATACAGACAGATATCTTCATGCTTTGTCTCATTATCATCCGGCACAGAAACGTTCTGTTATTGAACCTTTGGTTCATTGCGCTTTTTCTAATTGCCAACCCGAGAATCTAGATCCGAAACTTCGTCATCTTAATAGGATCTTAGTAAACAGTGGTTATTAGATATATAAAGTTGAATACTCAGGCAGTTATAATTCGTCGTCTACATCCCCGTACTCGAATACTTGAACACATTTCTACTTCCGATTCCAATCTGAAATTGGCATTTTTACTTTACATTTATGTCACAGATCAAAAAGGAAAACTTAAGTTAAGAATGGTATTTAAATACATATTCAACTCGACATCTCTCAAATCAATCAAATTTTTTCTTCTCCCAAAGACAAATTTCCTACATTTTCATCTCAAGGTGTGGTCTATATCAGTAAGACTGTCGTTCCGTCAACACACGTATTTCCGGACATAATCCTTGTATAAAGAAAAAACATATTTCTAAATCTGCCGCTGCAGAACATTATTTTAATGCAGACCACAATATAGATTTTGATAACGCATCGGTTATTGCAAAAAAAAAGTTCGAGCAAGCATACAAATCATCAAACACCACAATAACTTTAATCGTAACAACAGTTTGGAACTATCCCTTCTTTGGTTCCTCGTTTTTCTATCTTCTATAAAAACGGAGACAACTTCTTCTTAAGTCACTTTTGTGGAGTTTAAAATCTGGTTTAGATAAAAATTTGATTATCTAATTCTGTAGTAATTCTTTGTTAGATTATCGTTTGCTTCGTTTTTGATTTTGTTTACGCCCTGATAAAGCCCCTTACTAAAGTAGGCAAAACGTTGGCAACTTCGGTTACAACATCAACACGGTCCATCTCCGGAAGACGTTCTAATCTTAGCATAGACTCCCGCCGTGGATTACAGCGATTACAGCGATACAAATACATTTAGTACTGTGAATGTGAAATATTATTTTAATTTAAACCTGCTCCTTAAGGTGAAAATGCGTCGTGAACCGCGGTTCAGGTCGTGGTTTACGTCGTTAACGCGGTTCAGGTCGCGGAAGCTACTTACATCAATGTGTATAGAAATGTGGTTTAGCTTAGAGTTTTATTGTAAAATTGAACATATATTTTGATGTTTTTCACTTGTTTATGAATTCAAATATTATTTAAAAGCTCTAGCTTGTGCACCTAACTGAATTAATTATTATTAGAGAAAATACTACGGACTTAAAACTGCAAACACCGCAGAGTTACTAAATCAGCAGTGACAGAACACGTGTGGAACCAAGGACACAAGCTGAACTTTGACCAAACTAAAGTGTTGGCTAGAACTCCTTTCTTCTTTCTCAGACTAATCCGCGAAGCTGTGGAAATAGAAAAACATGCATGTAATATGAACCGAAAAGACGGTTTAAGACTTATAATCATAAACATAACAATCGCCAAAGCTTAAGATTTTATAAAAGGTCTATTGTTTCCTATCTGTCTTCTCATATTCTTTAGGTTTTTTGTTTATATGTTATTTAATATTTGTTTACCTTCATATTTCCACATCTGAATCTTACAAATATTCTAATTTTTAAAGATTTTTCAAATAATTTTCTACAATCTTAGCTACAGTTAACTTTTTTGTTTTTGTTTCTTGTTACAAAGTCTCTTCAAACGCTCACTCTGTTTTCCGTTAATATTTTCCCTTCTTTCGTTCTACTTCCATATTTGTTATCGCGAAACGCTTCCTGTTGCATTGCTCCATAGTTCTGTTCAGTATATATCCTTTTTCTGTATACATTTTTAAAGCTTCTGTTCCTAATTTATCTATATCTTTTTTCCTGTTTCTCCTTTTATGCTTCTTCAATTTTTCTTTATTCATTATTTCAAATATCATCCTTTCTTCTTAAATCTCTTCAATTGAGTAATGCTTGCTATTATTTTATTTATGTAATTGCAACCAAATTTATATACCAAACTTTTACAACAAAACAGGTAAAAAAGTGATGACAATTTAACGTTGCAGTTAACAAAAAGTTAACAAAGTAGGTAAAAGCCAAAATATCTATTGAATAATTTTTTTTTAACCATTTGAATTTGAACGCTTCTGCATATGCTTGGCTTCTTAGTAGTTTTTGTTCATAGATGAGTCTCATTTTATCCAAAATGTTCTTACGATTATATCGTAAATCATACTACTAATTCGTTTGTTCCAGTTGCACTTCCAACTTAAAACAACAACATATATAAGCAGACTTTACTTTTTATATATAATGTTTAGTTTAATACCTGTTATTACAATTCAACTCTTACCAAAACGATACGATTGCTCCGTTGCATAAAGCAAAGTTAACTATGTTGTTACCTGACGCCGTTATTAACTAAATCGTATCTACTGATTTTTTGATATTGTCGTCAGCAAAATAATTGATTTTGTACCTATTTGACGATCAATGATGACATTTAACGACATGATCCTGCAGTTAACTACATCTTCCAAGTTAACAATGCTTTAAGCAACCGGACCTAAGTGCTTTACTATGCATATCGTATATGTCGCTGAATATTTGACAATGACCAAGTTCTTCGTTTTTTGTTTCAACCCTTATCTTAATTTGTTTGAAAAGATTTAAGAATAAAAAATAGCAAACTACAAGAGAAGAGTAGCAAACTGCAAAAGATCTATTAAAAAAATATGTGGTGTTAGCAGAGAAAGAGGAAAGGGTTGAATAGAACAAATCTGAAGAAGGATCCAGAGTACATAAAACTACATATGAGATAAACGACGACTAACGACATATTTGCTACAGCTATAAGCCTTCTCTTCCAATTTTTGGTTAATGTATCATCCAACCAAATGTCAAAAGAAATAGCACTAAAAATCCAACAATTGTAAACTAATCTTCGACTGCAGTATCCAACTGACGCTCTTTTTGGATAAAATGAAAACTAATGAAAACATTAATATTACCAAAGATTTTAACGATCGTGTCGGAAAAGCGTAGAGACGGTGAAGATGTCATTAACGACAGTAGGGCGAAACTAATCAAAATGTGTAGATCAGTACAAAATATAAATTATAAACAAGAACATCCATAAATATATATGGGCACAACGCACAAAAAAAATTCATAATTAATTATATTATCATTTGGCAAAATGGCGAAATAGAATTTCAAATTGTACAAGTATTAAAATCCAAAAAGTGTTGAGTTATGCACTGAGAAGAAACAAATATTTGCTGCAAGTTGCCGCAGCTGATCATTAAGAGCACAGTAGAGGGTCGGAGAGATGTTGGCATAAGGAAAATCTTCTCATTCCGTGATATACGCGACTGGAATCATATAAAGACTGTTGGAGTGCCGTTCCGAGGACCCAGGATAGGGAAGTTTACTCTCAGATGATAGTTAACGTCAGAAAGACCTAACATAAAGAAGAAGAAGAAGAAAAAGAAGAAGACGAGTACAAGATGCCACATGCGGTTTATACTATACACAAAGCTGCAAATAAATCTTTAGAAAAAAAAAACAAAATAAAAGCGAGAACTGGTGCTTAGAAATATTATTAGAAAAAAAGAATCTTTATGGAAAGTGTTTAAAAGCTGCAGATATAGGAAACAAAAAAGACGCAATAAATATAAATAGTTAGTTTAAGAAAAATCAAAAATATTTACTGCAAAAACCTATGCAAAAAAAATTGACGCATCCTTGGAACACTCACGATCAATAACTGCTTAAAAAACGTTAACACTAAAAAACTCATACACAAGTACACTATAAGAACCTAATAACGGAAAACAGACTGGTGTTTTGTAAATTGCATTACACTTTATCAGGGCTGTGAAATTATTTAACGATTATTTAAATACAACCTCCATTGAAATTATATAATAAATATAATATATTGTTAGTATAAAAATAACATTAGATATCAATTTAATAAAATCATACATAAATCAATTTAAAGAATAATAAAACAATAAAGAACTACAAAAACACATAAAAATTTTAAAAAATCGTATTAAAACGCATAGAAGCTTCGATCGAGATCATTCAAGATGATTCGAGGTAATTATCGGAATGTTCTCAATTCAGATAACGTAATAGTATAAAAAGTATTCGAAAGAAGTTGGAGTCAGTATTCTAGTGAAAAATCTAACCTACTTGATTAAAATAGGTGAAAAATGTGAACTTTGGGACACCGTGTACCTAAAGACATCGTCATAGAACGCAAACAGTTTACAGTTTCCTGTTCTACATGCTCCGAGTTTAATGCCTTGCATAATAGAAGTCTCGAAACAAAATTTTAAATTTTTACGAATTGAATATGGCGAATGTGATAGAAAAACTGATTGTAACCACTGTGGAGCCAATTTATAACTAGTGACCCAGTTAATTACAATTATTACAGAAACGCCTCAAAACAAATCTAAAACAAAAAAGATTAACTCCAATCCAGAAACAGTCAAAGCCGCTGCTGACAAAGTACTGAATCATGATTTTTGTATCAGACAAGCCGCTGTAGAGTATAACATCTCAAAATCAACTTTAAGGCGTCACCTTAAAATTTACGGAAACGGAGGTCATGCAGAATTTGTGTATGCCCCAAGTAATGATGTAAAACAAGTTTTTAGTGATGTCCAAAAAACCGAATTAAATTCCTATTTACAACAATGTGCAAATATGCATTATGGCTTATCTACAGACGAAGTTAGAAAACTGGCTTATAGTTATGCAACAGCAAACAAAATTTAACATCCTAATTCGTGGAATAGTAATCAAAAAGCCAGTAAAAAGTGGTTAAAATCTTTCCTAAAGAGAAATAAAGATATCAGTTTACGGAAACGAGAGGCCACTACCTACCGCAGCTTTAACAAAGTAAATGTGAACATCTTTTTTGATAAATTCTTCATTGCAATGGAAAGATATAATTTTGGCCCAGAAAGCATCTATAACTTGGATGAAAGTGACTTGCGGCAAAAGGTAAAAAACAAGTGGGCGGTATGACATCAGATGAAAGAAGTCAGAACATTACAATAATATGTGCTGTTAACGACATAGGAAATTCAATTCCACCTGCATTTATATTTCCCAGAGTCCGCTTTGAAGAGATCCAACAGGCAGCATAGGTATGGCAAATCCTCGTGGTTGGTCAAAATCAAATATTTTTTTAGAATATTTGCAACATTTCGTAAAATTCGCCCGATCAAACCAAGAAACTAAAACTTTGTTAATTTTAGATAATCACAGCAGTCAATCGATCGAGATATTAAACTTTGCGAAAGCGCATGACATTGTACATAGGGCTGTCTTTGGACCACTTAAAAAGTACTATAATACAGTCTGTAATGAGTGGCTTCTCTTTAATAATGACTCTCTACGATGTGGCTGAATGCACAGGTAAAGCTTTTTTGTCAGAAAATATTCAGTCCGAATTTGGACTTTTGGAAATTTTTCTTCTAAATAGGAACGTGTTTTGAGAACATGAATATTTAAGTTCATTTGTGACAAACAGGCCTTTGAAACCAACTGTAGACGCTGCCTCTGGAGAGGAAGGATCAAATTTTCAAACACCATAACCAGATAAAGAAGATAACCACAGGTATGACCCTTTTTATCACAAGTTAGATGTCGTCGGCATCTTAATTTAATTTAAATTGTCGGTTTTGTTACAGATTCAAATCAACCGATTCCAAGCACTGCAATGGTAATAACTCACGTTACTCCTGACAAAATAAGACCATTCCCAAAAGTTTAAGCAAGGAAAGGAAATAGGTGGACGAAAATTATGCCGAAGTAGAATCCTCACAGACACTTCCTAGAAAAATGAAGTGGAAGAAGAAAGCGTAATAACGAAAACTTGCAGTTAAGAATAAGCCTATAGTGAGGAAGATTGTAGTCCCCAGTAGCAGCAGTAGTTCTGAAGAGGAATTTAGATGATAGCTTAGAAGATTTGGACTTAGAAACACACAAAATCGAAGATGAAATTTGTAATGGTGAAATAAAAGTGGGTGGGTTTGTTTTGGTCAAATTAGAAACAAAAAAGTCGCGCAAATATTTCGTTGCAAAACTGGTTGAAGTGATATCTAATGAAATTTCTATGTTCGACATAGTAATGACTCTACCTCCGCCTCAAGTTGCTGGAGGAAGAGAAAGAAGAACTGAATTCATGAATTTTTCAGTGGATTTGTCAACTTATAATGTACACTGTATATGTGTACCTTGGGACAATTTTTTTAGAGTATATATTTTTTTACTTTTATATATACTCATAAAGTTTAGTTTGGGAAAAATGTTTTATCAAAAGTCGAAGAATAGGCATGCTGCTGGAAACTTAAAAACTAGCGCTCTCGTACAAACTAAGAATGGCGAATTAAAAAAAATCCTTTAGACTATTTAAGTACTTCTGACTTTTATCTACGAATTTAAAAAACAAATTCCGAAATTTCAAAAAACACCAGTTTTGTAACCATTTATTTCTGATACTGAATTTTTAAAGAAATTACTCTAAAATGGCAATGCCGCAATCAATTAATAAATTTTAAAAAGCATTTTTCATCTAAATTAAGCCTTCATCGAACAGGATAAAAAATTAATGGGTTGCTATTTAAAAAAGTGTCTCTTTATACTGCCCAGCGAAAACACCCTGTATAAACAATAATATTTTTAAAACATGCAGCACTAGAAACCGCGGCCAGAGTAATGGCGAACCTTGTATATGTTGAACAAAAATATTTTTAGACATGTACTCCGTTTTTGCAGAGCACTAGGAATTGTTTTGCAAAGCACTAAGTGCTTCGCGGAGCACAGTTTGAAACATAGAACGTTTTAGTTTTCTCTTTAGATGTCGTAATACTAATTAAGGTAAAAAACAGACAGCTAGATAGAGCCCTAATTATATAAGAAAAAGATTAGTACAACATACAGCGTGATGATTGATTAGTGTGGTAAAGTTTAGTATGTCTTATGTCCTTTAAAGTATCAAAGTAAAAATTAAAAAAATTGTATCTAACCTTAACTTTCATATTTCTTCTTATTCATTGTTCTTGTTCTCTATTTAAATTATACAAGGCATTAACATTGTTAAGATTTTCTATTGGTTATAACTTTTTAAATACCCTGTACAACACATTACAATTTCATATTGTTGTAATCGAGAAGTAAAATGGATTTCAAATTTAAAGTAATATACAGGGTGTTTCGTTTAATAAAATATAACTTTGATCTGGCATGGCGTTATGAAACATAAGATTGTAACCAAGCTTAAAATATGCAGTTAAGGTTAGCTACAATATTTCCAATTTTAGTGCTGAAAACACATAGCTTGATTCGAAGGCTTGTGTAACGAAACGATAAAACGCTCAGATAAAACAAATCTGGAACTTGCGGTGGTGTCCAATTGCACTTCATTTTTTGTATTTTTCGGATGCAATGTTTATTATTATTAAACAAGATATTCCTTATGATTTATTTTAAATGTTTTAAAATATAATAAGTCTTAATTTCACTCAGCAGAGCTGAAAAATAATTATAGTAACTGCAGAATCAGATCCGCGAAAGCTTCCGCTTTGTACGCTGCAAAGACGGTAAAACATAGATGAAAATTGCACATAAACATATTTATAGAGCACAAAATTTACTGCAAAAAAGTCCGCACGAGGGTATAATTATATCTAATAGTTTAAGAGTTACAGAATTTTAATGTAATGTAAGACATTATAGTGTAACTTTGCACACTTGTATCTTCTAAACTATAGAAAATAATTGTACCCTTCCGCGGACTTTTTTATAGTAAATTTTATCCTCTATAAAAATGTATATGTGCAGCTTACCTCTATCTGGCAACGTTTTAGGGTAATAGTTTATTTGTTATTCTCATTGGGTTTATTTTATTCAGACTGATGGTGCAACACTCTCGATATACTTAGCGGCCAATCGCTATCAGATTTTAATGGTCGAAGATAACGATCGATATAACAATCACTAGTAAAATAGGTTTGCTGTATCGGTATGTTAATTATATCGATATGTCGCCCACTATCTTGCAATCCTTATTTTGAAAAAAGGTATCGCCCTTAAAAAAACAAAGAATGCTATACGACCGTCGAACGTATAAGAGCGAATAGGATATAGGGCACGCGCCGTGTCGTCGTAAAATATCTGGCCGGTGGATTTTGAAATAGAAAAAATTCAGACTAAAACTACCTGGTATAGAATAAAATTCAAATGTTTGCTACGACCTCCAATAAGTGACGCACATCATTTCTCGATAGCCCCAATTTTATATTGAATAATGGTTTTAATTAATACGTAAAATTATAAGCATCTTGTATTAATTTGAAATAAAACTGAGTTGCAAAACACACCGTTACATAACTTACATCTTTTTTATACATTTTGTTTACGTAGTTACATCAAACGGGTCGCTGTTTCTGCGAAAAATGCTCCGGTATGAAAAAATAAGTTTTTAACTTTACTTTCTTAAATACACGGTAAAACTGAAAAAACTATTTTTCTGATTGCATTTTCCAGTTCCTCGTATAATGCAACGCGCAAAAAATCTCCAAAATTCATTTTTTCATACAAAAAAAGCTCTCAAGCCTATACATCACAATCGTTATGTTTATAACGGCTACCAAAACGCCGCCGTTTTATCATAATCGTTATAGTTCAAAATGAGTAGATAACGAGAGTCGATATGAGTGGAAACGTTATAAGTTATACAGCATACCGATTTTACAAAAATAACGATTCGACTAGATAACGACATCGCTATTCACAAGGAGAGTGATATAACATCAAAATTTCACCATAGTTTGCAGGTGTCCTTCTAGTACGTTGATATGTTCTCCCGTTGTCGGAATAAATCTAAGAAAATAAAGCAAATCATCTTAATACAAAAATTATGGCGGTTTCGATGCTGGATGGTTTACAAGAAATACAACTCCAGATATTACCACACTGACAAAGGTACCCTTACCCGAAAAAAACCGCGGTGGTCACCAAAATCAACTAGACCGAAACACACAAGTCTTCTTTAGATATGACAGGAAATCGCAAACGCGACAAACTGTTGGAAAAAAAAAGAGTTTTTAAACTGTGGATGCACATTTCCAAAGGTGAAATTTCCATTTTGAAACTTTTACATCTGAAAGGATGTGGTAACGTAGCTCGAATCGTGTCATAATCTTAGAAGCTGTTGAATTGTGAACCGTTATAAAACTCTGGTAAAGACCAGTAATCATTTTGTTTTGTTTTTTTTTTAAAAACGCGTGTCAACTAATTACAGAGTGGTGAAACAATTGCCAGGGATCACGCGATATAACTTGTTTATTTAATCCGACCGTATTCAATTAAGTCTGGCAAAATTACTAAAAGTTCCACTTTAGCTTTAAAACTGATTGTGTCCAGAGAAAATTTTAAATTTTACATTTATCCGAATTCTTTTAACCGTATCTAAGCCAGCAGAAAATGGCAGTCAGTGGACGTGAGGCTCAATTTGTTCTACCTTTTCTCGCATAACTTGCTTGTGAGCGCAATATAACTATTTGAGCTTTGCGAAGGTAATTTTTTGCTTTGAAAATATATTGTGTCAAACAAAGTTCGATTTTTGAGATTTTGTTGCTTACGTTTGTGTTTCTTACCGTACATCGCTTGGAAAAAAGAACCTAAGCGTTACTAGCACAACCCAAATATTTCCTAATACCTGCCGCCTAAACAAAGCTTAGATTTTAGAAAATAAATAAGTACGGCCATTCACGACATTAAAGCTTTACAACCAAAACATCGCGTCTCAATGTTGGTGCCAACAATGGACTACTGGTAGAAGAAAACCGCGAATTTATGACAGTTTATTGAGCATTTTGTTAACGATTTGAAAAGATTAGCTTAAAGTACTCATTTTTGTGCTTCTCTAAAAAAAATTTCTATGAAAGATATACCCTCCAGTTTGCAAGCAATTCGCACAAAACTATTACATACTACTAAAACTATAAATGGGAAACAACAACCGGAAGTGTTTGGATTTAGAGTTTTTAATACTAATTATGAGGCCGGTCCATTTACATGTTGTGATGTTTGTTCAAGTGCATGGATTTAAGATAACGTGATTGGGTTTCTCCTTAGATATGTAACTGGAACCTACGTTTTATCAGCACGCAACAATTCTTTATAATAAGCGGTCTCGCTCATCATGTGTTATCACAAAAAATTCTCCATATGTCATTGGTGTTGCTTCCAGCGATGAAGAGGTTATGAGAAACAGTTCTCAGCCATGTCATGGACAAATGTTTAACACAAACAATTGGTGAATTATCATACGACTCTATTCTCGTTTAACATGCACCTAGAATACTAGTTGCATTCTTATTTTAGAAATCGCAATAAACATTGTTCTTTATATTAAATATGTAATATTGTGTTTGTTTTCAACACCTTCCGATAGTTGCAAGATTTGCGATATCTGTGAATTTTTACTTTGATACCTCAAAAGACATAGAAGATACTGGACTTTACGGTACTAATCAATCACCCTGTATAATAGAAATTCAAAACACGTTTAGTAATAAACACAAAATATAGGAAAAAAGAGTAAAACTACAACACTATATAAATAATTTTCCAAACAAGGGTTCGTAGCTGCTCGAGTTAGTCTAAAGATAATTTGAATTTTTAAAAACATTTGAAACGGAGCAATCGTATCTGAACAAACTATTATCTTCAAATACCGCCTCGATACAAAAATATATAAATGTTTGATATACCTACTGGCTCAATAATAAATTCAAACTATTTATTGCTGTCATTTTCAGTTATAAAATACATATAGTATGTTGATTTTAATTAGCATCTTTTTATGTGAGTTGTTACGCCAGAAACTAATGTTTCATAACGCAAAAATTTATTAAATAATGACTATAAAAATGTTCTAGAGCAAGATTTACACTTTACTCAATGTAAAACGATTGATGACGAAACTTGCTGTCAGTTTTATTATTGTTAACAATCAAATTTATGTCCTTCGCAATATATCTCTATCCAACGCCGTATGAGCGAAACCAATAAAATAGAATGTTATTTGAATTGCAACAAACGGAACAAAAGAATAAAATACATAAGAATGACCTTTGACCCACGATTTATTGAACATTTTAGTCACACCCTTTTAGAAAAATGCATACCCCATAAGTTTAAATTTAAATGCATGGCATTTGATTGATTCGTAACATCGCACGTCATAGTAAGACTATAAATTTAAAGCTTTAAACATTTTAAAATGATTTGATTGATCTCTTATGTGCATTAAGGGAAAAGTCTTGTTATCCACAAAACAAAGGAAGCCAGTGCTACATCCCCGGATTTTGAGGCCGGAAACGGAACATTTATAACACTGGCGGAAATCCAATGCGAACGGAAACAGTCATTACATGTTATCAAAAATTAAAGCAGTAGTTAGTTTTTATATCCCTCGCGATCGTTGACAATGCTCACTACGAAATAAAAACAAACGATTTTTACTTGTTAATTAAACGTTAGTTTGAACAAACACCTTCGATCAGTTTAGAATTTCAGTATTGAATTTCTCATTATTGCGTCGGTGTTTTTTAAAGTTGCTTTTGTGTATCAAGTTGCCTTCGTTTAATTTCATTTAGTGTTTACAGCTATCATTTGTTTTTATTATTCCGACGTTTCGCTCTTATAATTGAAAAATGTATATGAAGAGAAAAGTTAAAGAATTGTCTGCGTTCATTTTTTTTCGAAAACAGCGTAGGCTCATGCACAAAGTGATTAAATACGTTTTATTATATTTTTCATTTAATTAAACCGTTTCGTGAAATAACTGAAATTTTTTGCATAACAATTTTTAGAAGCAGGTGCTTTACGATCACATTCTTTATGCACCTGGTGTAGAAAACTCTTAGAATACCCACTATTTCTTAGTAATAAAATTTACTTTATTACATTTTTGATTAAATTTTTTTTGTCAATTTTCAAATGCAAACGTTTTTATTAATATTTACATTTGCGAAAATGAAATTGACTTTTTAAGATGGGGATCGTGCAAAAACAAAAAGTAATCTCGAGAAAACATTAGAATGCAATTAATGCTTGAATTTTATAAAGATATGAGTAAACTGCCAAGATTTTGCTGATGTCAGTTTGGACATTTGCTTTCTTTTTGACGAAGCGTTAAAACGCAACCAGGTAATCAATTTGAACATAATTAATTCACTAACGTACTGTTCACAGTATGTTGCTTTTATAAGTTTAACCACAGTACGACTGTAATTTACCAAACGACATGATCTTACGCGTTGCACGTAGCGTATTTCCAAACTTTGCGCCCCGGACAAATAGTTGCCCCTATTAATCGAGGTACATCTGTGAAAGTAGATATTATCTCATATATTTTAAATAAGTTCAAAGGTTAACAATAAAAAAGCAGCATTCTAATTGCTCAACCATTTTATTAAAAACATTTAAGCTTAATTACTTTATTCGTAAAAAAATGATGACATCATTATAACCTAAACCATTAGTAATTTCTGCTTCATTCTTAATGTTAACGTTTTAGACGCTCCTTAAAAATGATCGATCGCAAGTATAGTTCTTTGTTAAATGCAACAATAAGTCATTCTGCTTTGCAGTGCAACGCTGAAAGTGCATAATTATTATCAGTTCATTGCAATTATTTTGTTTTAGTTATTAAGATTTCTGCAGGAATCGTTTTTGGCTAGTATAGTCGAAACTGTTTAGATGCAATAGTCCTGTTTTTCATCATTTATTGGGTTCAGAAATACCAGACTTTGCATGCATGCATACATACAGGGTGTATTTCAAATACGACTACAAACGCCAGGAGTACTTTCCTTGTGGCGTTGAAAAATTTTTTTCTTTAAAGATTTGATCTAAAGTGAACCAGTTTTGAGATATTTGCAATTAAAGTTTTTGGACGGTCCTGATTATCTATAAACAAATGGAAATTGTTTGTTAATTGTAACTATGCGGTAAATGATGGGTACAAACGCTGTAAAATCCGTAAAACGTATTGATGTATAGTGTTAATTATTACTTTCTTTAATTCTCCATTATTTACAAAATCAATCAATAAAATAATTAAAGCAGATAGTTCTTACTTAGCATTATTACTGGCCTAGCTTAACAAAATGTACTTTGTGTACACGATCGCGTTTATCTTTGGTTGTAACCGAAACAAGGTATCAAATAATTAAATCCCAAATTCAGCTTTCTTAGGACTGAGTTCGAAAATCTAATTTATTTCTGTCTCAACTTTTTCATGGATTTCTTTAGTTGATGCTAAGCGATTCGTGTAAACCTACTAGTACTTCTTGATATTTAATTTAAATTTTCATTATCTACAATAGTGATACTGTTTTAATGTATGGTGAGTGTAATTATAACCTCCACACCATACGTAGATTGTGGGTTGAGTAATATTCTAATAGACAATTGCCTCCAATAAACGACCCCATGTATAAGCAATGTAAAAAATTTAATCTTTTCAATATTGATGACTTGCCCGTTGAAGTTCGCAGAAGAATGTGGTTTATGCATGCTCATTCGTATGTAAGTGTGTGATTTCTTAAATATAATTTTTAAGGGCTGTTAGATTGGAAGAAACACAGAAACAAAAACAAAGAAATCACAAATAATAGACAAACGCTGCAAAATCAATTTTTTGCAGCATCAAATGCAATTAGACAGAATGCGCAATTATTTACGCGAGTAACGAACAATTTTCGACAACGTTTAAACGTTTGTGTTTTATCCAATGAAGAAGGTATTATATAGTGTACTTAAAAAGAATGTGCAGAATAGCAATTTCATTTAACTTCAGTAATTTAACTACGCGTTATCCGATAACATTATTTTGCATTTATTTTTATTTTTAGTCAGCAAATCGCTGCAAATAAATTTGCACTTCTTAGAACAGTTTATTTTTATTCGTGGTGTCAACTTCCTTAGGAGACTACAGGTCCGTAATTTACGATTTATTTTGCTAAAAGTTTTGATTTTTTTTTAATGCTTAGTGAAACTGTTATTTTGACATTTTTTGCTTATGTTTATGGGCTAATTTTACCTGCTAAAATAACAACCCATTAATCAGATACACCCTGTATAACTAGTGTTGTCATATTTTAAAAATTGTCAAAAATGTTATCGCTTAAATAGCAAAACTGCAAAAACCTTACAGGTAAAGTCAAAACCAAAAATACTTAAGTAAGATTAAAACGATCATGGTTTTGCTCATTATTAGATTCAAACCTTTTCGAAAACGACCTAACATGTAAACATTCCTTTTTGAAACAATCGTTCACATGATCACATTTGGCGATTTGTTTTCACATCTTTACTTCTTGATTTAATATTAAAAGCAATTAATTAACAATTTTAATTTTTTCAAAACCCAATCAATTAAACAGTCCTGTGTATGTCAAAGTATTTTCCCTTTTGTCAAAACTATTTCCTTATTTGCTAAATTTATTTCACATTATGAAGAATGAATGCTGAAAAAAGAAAAAAAAATTCAAACAAGGTACTTGCTTTAATAATTAGAGAAATAAATGATGGCAATTCGTCAGTCTAGATAGGACGATAATTTAATGTTTTGCCGAACACTGCAAGAAAAATTTACAAAACGAACAAAATAACAAATCAGGTAAATAAAAGAAATCTTGGGCATCGCCCTAATAAATTTACTCAAAAAGAGCACCTTAGCACTAAAACAATTAAAACCAAATTGTTAGAGCAAAATGCACAACTAGAGGTGAGTTCATCGATCATTGACAGAACGACGCGTTTACTTGTGTCAGAAAGGCGTACCACACCTAAAGAATGTTTAACTATACTTAAAAAAAATTATTGACGAATTTGGGGATCAAGTGAATTTGAAAAGATCTTATAGAAGATCACAGAAATCTAGTAAAACCAATAAATAAAGGCCCAATTAAAAGATCGTAATTATTTAATTGCTGCTGCAATGTGTATTCTTAGTTAGCTAAGAATTACCAATTAAATTTGTCCAAAAGTAGCATGAAGCGGAATGATACTCCAAAAAACCCAAAACTCTCACCAAACGAAGATCAGAAGAGGTATAAAAGCAAGGAAGCAAGGCAGTTCCATAGACATACTAACTAAAAGGATGAAATGACAGTTCCTTTCTGGTGCGCGCTCCTCCCACCCGTAAATGTAGTAAAGAATACGCAAAAAAAGACAGTACACGTGATCAACCAGAGTAGGCGTGAATTTTAATTAGAAATAATATTTTTAGCAAATACATAAATAACGACATGTAACAAATACCCCCAAGCAAAATTTAAACATAGAGATGACAAGAAGTAAGCTTAAAAGAAGACAAAAGTTTAGACATACGCCAAAGATCAAACCTTAGAATCCAAAACCAACCCGAATACAATACCACCTAACCAAAAAAAAGTAAATGAAAGAAGTTTTCCTAGTTAGCTAAGTATTATCAATCGGATGCGTCTAATCAACGTAGTTCATAAACCTAACCGAACGAAAATCCACAGCAAACCAAAAGAAAGGAAATAGTCAACGACAACGCCTTAAAATCCCATGAAACCCCAGAGCACAGATATAAATCCAACCCTAAAGTTAATCCCAAAAACTAATTAAACTAAAGAAGTAAAAAACAGATGCAAATTTAGAAAGAAAAGGTCGAAGCGATAATTGAAACAGTTGTGCCAAAAAAAAGATAGAAAGAAAAAAGTAGGAGTAAATAAAAAAAAAATAGGACGCTTTACTTTCTAATCAAATCAATCAAGGACAGTAACTGAGAAAGAAAATAAAAGGAAAAGAAACATAGTTGCAGTGAATACTAAATGGAAAAAAGTTACGAAAAAGAAAAAAAAGTAAGTGTTCAAACAACCAAAATTGAGAAAAAAAGCAAAAGAAATAATTGGCTTAAAAGTGAACCTTAAAGAGCAAAAGAGGAAGTAAAGAAAAAAAAATAAAAGTTAAGAAAAACAAGATAAATACGGAGAAAAATAAGACAAGATGTTCATGTGTCTAACCAACCGCTCAAGAAGCAAACCATAAAAAAAATAAAGTAAAGGAGAATGGTTGGCACATAGAAAACCCCTAGGCCCAAAAACAAAGAAATGAAAAGTAGGAAAAATAGAAAAATAAGGAGAGACGCAGAAAGATAAGACTTGATGACCACTTAGCCGAAGATCATATACAAAGTGCATATTTTGTCACAGACAACATCGGATTTCATAGAACGTATAAAATTCAACAACTAATCAGAGCCTATAGAAATGTACCAATATTTTGACCCCCGTACTGTCCTTTTTAAAATCCCATTTAAGAGTTGTTAAACCAATGTAAAACTATCGTCAGTCGACGGATGAAACACAACTGTATGCTCAAATTCAAAATACTTTTGAAGCTACAATACAAAAACATTGCCAAAACTATGTCCGATATATGAAAAAAAGTCGTCTAATATGTTAGTAGAAATAGTAATAAATGCCTAGTGCACATTTTTTTGATTGAATATTTTTGATTTAATTTAACATTTTTGGGTCCACTGCGTGCGCAATTGATGATGCATAATACTCATGCGTAATCAATAGCCATTGCTTTAAATTATCTTCCGTTGTACTTCCGATAGAAGCGGACGTCCCTGCATACAATTGCAGAAAGTATCCACATGTTAAATTTGAACTTGTGGGTACTACCTTTGTCAATACGTTAAAAATTCGCTTTGGTTGTGATGTTCTATGCCTTCGTTGTAATTATAAAAAAAACGTAATTGGTTTGAAGTAAGTCTTTAATTTGTTTTTTTTCACATGCTGATGTAACTTCTGGAATTTGCGCTTTAGTTTTTTTACGAACAAACAAACCTTTTCTCTGATACGTATGATTTGGTTTGGTTTACTTTGTACATTATTAACTACAAATATCACAATATGCTTTTCTGTACCTTTATGATTCTGTAAGATTTAGGATACGTACGTTACAAAGTTATGGTTCATCGATCTAATGTGAAAAGAATCAATCAAAGCATATTAAAAAACCAATAATTTACGAATTTCGAAGATTTTTAATCTTGCATCATAGAATTGAGTCACGTGATGACCACGCCCAAAGTAGCAAAATGCAAGAAGTAATAACCACCTTTCATAATACGTATATAACTAACTTGTAATTAGTAGTTCTAAGATTTTTTTTTGGGGGTTTCAACAATTACCTCTTTAACAGTATCAAATATTGGGCGTCCAAATTATAAATTTAATAGTTCTCAAATTAAAATTGTAAATTTAAGAGTAGCTACGATAGAATACCTACGACCCTAATTACAAATTTGTCTCATTGTTCTATATTTCATATTTCAGTGTTTTATTTTATTTCATTTATATAAATAAATATATGTGAACTAGCTTAGTTCATTATTTTAATTAATTTAATTTGGTTAAAGTGTGTAACAACTGCAAACGCATTATTTTGAGAAGTTTAATAGAAAGTTTTATTGCAACATGCTAAAAAAATTAGAGAATAGAAGAACAATGTGGTTTGTGTACTAAGCGTACCTACTTGTACAAACAACATGTTTGTGATATAACAAATAATAGAAAAAAAAGCCCAAAACTTATAGACACGCTGTATATCCATACATTTGAAAAAGTCTATAGCACAGTACCTTAAAAAAAGCTATTTAAGATTTTAATTCAGACAGGTATGAGTAAAACATAAACCAACAATCTAAAATAAATATAAAAAAACAAAAGTGCCATAAAAATGCAATTCATGTAGACACTTTTTCCGAGATCAAAAGAACTCAGACAGTAGGCTGGAGGAGTAAAGCCATGGAAATCGACATCGGTCATAATTATTTATTGATTGTGAAGAATATACCGATTACAAGCTACAAAAACTCAACGAAAAACACAAAAAATAATGGTTAAATATAAATCTTTCAAAAACCAAAGTCGGAGTAAGACAAATTAAAGATACTAAAGTACATATACATAAAATTAAAAGGTGCCGTGAGTGTACATGTTTGAAAAGTATTGCATACAAAAAAGAAAACTGCAAGAAATACATAAAATAGAGTAACACAAGATAAAAAATAAAATCTTGTAAGGTCAAGTAAAATCAGTATCCAAACAAAACTGAAAACCTACATGACACTTGTACGGTGCAGAATGTTTGCAATTTACAACAGAAGACAGAAAAATGGTCTAAACATCAAATATTTTCTAAGATTTATTAGATAAAATGAATGATAAAACAAAAAGATATAAAGGACAAAATGTGGGACGCAACCGCTCATATACATATAGTTCTTCTTCGTCGGCTAGAATATTCCGACATTTTCTGTATCGCGTCGAACATTCCAGAACACTATTGAAAATTCTGGAACGTTACATGATTATTTTTGAAAAATTTAGCGTTAACAGTATTTATTTTATTATCTACTAGAAACAATGAACTTGAGTATTCTAGCCACAGAATCTTGAAACTGTTTTTTCTACAGCTCCAACAAATTATTATTTTAATGTGCTGTTAGTAAAAGAGTAAATCAATTCAAACTTATTAAGTTTAATACAAAAGTAATGTTTTTAAAATGTTTTATATTGATGACGGTTATTAGACAAATTGACTTTTAATTAATTGCCACAAAGCAAGTTCTTTGTGAAAATATACAAATGCTTTCCATACAGCTAAAAGTAGCTTGAAGTATATAATACACATAATAACAATAGTTCACCGCTTCCTATCGATTTGTACGTATGTAGATATTCAAATACCTAGACTATAAAAATAACTTAGTTTCTGATTCAATAACTCTGAACTTGAACAGTATTAAACAAAAGTTTATACGAGTTTGTCCAATATTGATACCGGATGGAAATCAGAAGGTATAACAGAACAGTGTAATACATTTTTATAATAAAACCGTTATTGACTCAATAGATACTTACAAAAACGATACATCGTTTTAAGCTGTTGTGTTAGTCATGGTTCTAAGGATAATTAATTACACATGTAATGGTATAAATTAAATAGATTCTACATGCATAAAAACATACACGTGTACTCTAAAAAAGTAACAGAAACAAAACATCAGTTACTTTTTTATAAAGAAAATATACCAAAGTAACAGAAAAACCAGAAATATACAATAATTATACGATTTCATAATAAGGAAAATACAAACGTAAAGAAACTAAGTAAGAAGAAGAAAACAATATATTAAATTTATGCGTCACCTTTAAAAGTTTAAGTGACATATCTTACTAGGTCACCACGGTGACGCAACCGGTGGCGTCACTAGTAAAAGTGTTCCTTATGAGGCAATCGACTGCGATATCAACCTTTAATTTAATGTGTGCAACAACATTCAATAACCGGTTTTTAAATCTAATTTCTTTTAGCATTAATTAATACTTTTGTAAATTTTTGCTTTCGTGAGTTATTTGGCTTACACGATTTCTTTCTTTATTAATATTCCAGACCAACTCAACGAGGAAAAGTTTTCTTCGGGTAAGTACTGGATTGTGCGTAAGTTTTATTTAACTACATTTTCATTGCCATAAAGGTCTCTCAAGAAATATTGCTTGTTTATCTAACTTACGTAATTACAATCATTGTTTCAATACCATTTAGGTGTTTTCATTAATTATTTTTGTATGTCGCATGGTGTGGATCATAGATATTTGTCATTATCAATTTAATTTTCTTCGCTATCAACATATAAGCTTGTAGCAGATATCAACAGAATGTATGCTAGTTGTATTTAGATTATTTGCTCAACTTTTAACACTAGACTAGACCTGTAATATATTATGGTCGTCGACAAGATGTTCATTTACACAAAAATTGACATCTGCTTGACACTGCGTACAGACATCCGCTGGATGTTCGTTGGAGGAAGTATTCATATCATATATAAAGTGTTTTAAAAACACAAAAACTTAAAGTGCAATTCACACAGATTATATTTACATAACAAACGATCGATATGTTATTTAGAAGCATGTTTGTTTGTGGACGTGGAAAAGACGTTCCCCGGATGTACCATAACGGTAATCCCTAAGACGTAGATTAATGGTCGTCTACAGGATGTTCATATTATGTCCATGAACCATTATGTTAGACTAAAATCGAACATCCTATGGATGATAGATGCTATCTGGGCAAAAATAAACTCAAATATCAAGGAAAACACAAACATTGAGTCACCAAACAAAGAATTGTCAAATGAAATTTTTTTAAAAAACTTCTCTTTTAATAAACCAGAGAAAATGTGATTATTTTTAACGTATCTTGCTTTCCCTTCAAGATATGGAATTTTTTTCTAAAAAAAAGTCGTTGCAGGCAGAATTCGAAACTAGATATCTGTCAATTCATTTTAAATTGTAAATAAAATATCTAATGAACTGTTAATATTAGAAATATTGTTTATTTAAATAAATTCTTACGAAGAATTATCTCTATAAGAAACTAAAAATAATTCGACTAATTTACATACGTACAAAATTATATAACAAAAACACTGTTAAAAATAACGCTTCCGGTTTCTTTATCAGACCCATTTTTTGATAGAACAGAGACAATATGAAAAATCAGCTCCATACCAAATTTCAATTTACTAGGAGTTTTGGCTCGAGAGTTATCGTGGGTACATCGTTATACACAGACATCCAAAAATTTTTTATCAAAAATAATTTTTTGGATTCAGAACACCTTGAAACGTAAAATATTATAGAAAAGGAAAAAGAATTGTTGTTGTAATATTACTTCTAAAATTTTATTCAGAACAAAAGATGTCATTGACTACTTTTTCATCTACTTTCTGAGTTTTGGAATACCATTTGCTCGATAGTTTAAAAGTGTCCTAAAATTGGAATCTTCTTTTTTATGATCACAAATTGCCAAAACTTTTGTACCTTTCTTCACTACCGCTAGTAACTGCATTGAATTTACATGCAATTGTAGAAAACCGTTTAAGAACTTTGGCCCAGTTGCCGAAAACATTTTCGCAAAATGAATTAAATCTTTTTTTTTTCGTACTGGTGAAGCGAAGCTGACGTGAGTTTTTTAATCTCAAAAGTGTTTTGCATGTCATACAAAACAACTTTTGCATATCTTGTTTATATAGAATTTTTGTTATATTCTACTTCTACTAGAAAGGCCCGTCTTATTAGTTTTCATGTGAATGCGTCTGACGTATCTACCTCTACTTACTTGACGCAAGCAAACGGATCTTCACGATCCGTTTCTAGTAAAATTCATATCACTATATAAATCTCAGTCCAGGAGTTTATAGTTTTCTTTATTTTATATGTACGTATAGGTACAATGCGCGAATTGGCTTCGTACTTCCACGTAAGTTAAAAAACAAAAAGTTTTGAAATCTGAGTAAGAAGTCGAATATGCCGAAGACAAAGAAGGTAATGCAGCTCAACAGGAGGACATGGTAGATCGGTCCTAAAAACAAAAAAAAAAGATTGCAAATAAGGAGAATGAAAACTATAGCATCATTACATAAATCTATTTTCACCGCCTCGCTCTACGGTAGCACAATATCTTACAAATATTTTATCATTTACTGGCTCATTTTACAAACGAGGTTGCCATGATGCAAGTGGCAAACTTATTTCAAATGTAACTTGATTTTATATTTCTTTGTTTTTATTACCTTTTCAAATAAAATAAAACTTGATATTGGTGTTTTTTCTTTAGCAATACAAACGCTTTTAGATTTGTGCACCTCTATATGACTGTTAAAGATGATATTTATTTCTATCATTATAAACCAAAATTGCTGAGCTCACGCTAACGAAATAGCCTTTTTTATAATTTTCGAAAAAGAAATTAGAATTATTGTTAAAGTAGTTAAATTTTTTAATTGTTTCTAATCTTTAAGTTTGATATGCTGACGAAGTAAATAATATAATAAATTAATTTTAAGCCTAATTTAACTACAAACTCGTGTTGCTTTCTTCTTATTTCAATTTGTTGAAAGTAAACGAATTTATATTTATTGATATATATTATGTAAGACAATCTCCATTGTCATTATTATAAATTCGTCAGTTGACGGCTAAAGTTATCGAAGAAGCAAACGTGACTTATCACTACTTAAACTATCACACATTAAAGTTGCGGTTAGTCAATGTTTTATATGTGAACAAATCTCAAATATTACCGATTTATGAAAATATCGTATTTTAAATACTTTTCGGTTACGATAATTTTATTACTTGCATATAACTATTTATATTAAATAAATTAGTATATAACAAAAGTAGTTAATTGGTTTTGACGCAGTTTTTGTTTTTCAAAAAAATAATTCACAATAAAAGATTAATAAGGTTCTTATAAACACTCGATAAACGAAACTTAGGACTTTATAGTAAGTCAAGTGCTTTATGGCAATATCGCGATAACGTAAAATCAAGATTCTGCAGTAATCTACAACAATTAACAAAGTGGTTAGTAAATATGCTGACCAACAGATGGATCGATGCTAATTTCCTAGCGGTGGGCATATTTTTTTGGCACGAAATACGTCGTAAAGTTGGTTACCTTCCAGTAAATACTACAATCCGCGCTTATATTAAATTCAAACTTATGTGAAATATACGTACATAACACAGTAGTGCAACCTCCTCGACGTCAATCTTAAAAGTAAGCTGACTCTTGTTGACTTGGTAGTTGCATGCTTGGTGACTCATTTTGATTACCCAAAAGAAATCAATGACGCAACCTGTTGCGTTACCATGGTAAAATATGTGCCTAAATTGTCATCATTTTTTGATAGTAGCGTGGCATCATCCGCATAGAATAGAACTGGTCGAGTTCTGCTGCTCATTCGGTTGCATATATTAACTTCTTTTGTTATATGGATCCGAATGGGCTTGAAGAAAACTGGACTTAAGCTATTTTCCCATTCTTATTTCTATTTTGACTTTTTCTGAGAGCTTATGGTTGACTTTCAGATGTGTTTTGGTATTAGTATTAAAGTCTCTTATTATTTTAATGTTTTTTGATTGTGTTGAGTTTAAATAATATGCTCCACTCGTATTCTATCGAACGACAGTTTCAAACCAACCATTCATATGCAGACGGTTTGTCAAACTCAATTTTTGAGTTCTTTGTTTCTTTGCTTTGCTTCTTAAAGATAACATAAGATAAACTTCAATTTTTTATATAATGATTTTCAGTACAGTGCTTAGTAACATAATTTATCTGTAATTTTTAGGATTCTTTTATGATTCTATGACTTCTTAATCTTTGTATTTTTTTGAGTTGATTGATCTGCGTTAAATAGTACGATAGGTTAATGGCAGAACCGTAAAAATTAACAATTGATATACAGAATCAAAGCTTTGACTGAAAACTGCTACAGTGTATTCGATTGTCGATTAAAAGTGTACTGTAGAAAAACATTGACGATTCATCGACTCAGTATCCAAACGTTTAGAACAAAAATTTTTAAAACCATAGAATAAAACCACTATTAAGTAAATGTAAATATTAATAAACACATGAAACTATGTAAAACTCGTATTCGCTCAGAATGACCATAGAACAACGTTAAATTATAAAATGCAAACTGCAAGAACGGCATATGCGTCGAAGCATTAAAAGCTTTAGTTACCACAGTAATTGTTAATTATATTTAATTAAAAGAACTGTGATTAATCGCCTCGTTGGCTGCCGCGCGGTTCTCATCAACAAGAAACTATAATTTATTTCACTATATAATTTATATCTCTTAAGTACATACACGTTTTAATTTAACTCAATATATTTACCAATAAAAACACATTATTAAATTAAATTGATTAGAGCAAATTGGAATTAGTAATTTTTTTATCATCATAGACTAAAAATTTAGGTAAAGCAAACAACTAACATACAAAACTCAATTAATCGTAATTACAGTTTCGAACTTTAATTACACTTTAATAAAGTTTAGGGACATTATACAACTTGGCTTAAATTAGAAAACTGTAATTAAACATAAATCGCAGTGAAAATGTTGAAACATACGCTTTCATTGGAAAAAAAGTGCTTCAACGTTATTTTACGCTTCCTGGAAGTTATCGAAATTCTACTCGTGTTAATTACATTTTTTAATCATAAATAAAATGTGTTACTTGTGCTAAAAATCGATTTTTATTTTATCAAAAATTCCTATAATCGTCGAATCCTACAGCCTTTGATGTTTTAAACCAATTTTTTATTTTATAACGTTAAAAGAAATCTGTTTTGACAAACAATATCAAATTTTTAATTTTTTCCTATATAGGTTTCTACAATGAGATATCATTTTAACAATCTTGAACCTAGGAGAATTGTACTGGTTGATAAACTAACTTCCAAAGGCGCAATCTATACATAAGTTTGAATGATTTAGAGTTTTTATAAACTTGGTATTGAGCAATTTCTATTTTGTTGCTTGAATTTAACAATGCAGTGTCGTCAGCAGGTGTGACTATCATCACTCCTTCACTCATAAGGATGTCAGTACAAAACTGGTCCAACGACAATTCCTTGCGGTACCCCTGGAGCCAAATCTCTTAGTTCACAGTATGCTTCGTCATATTTCATTATGAATTGACGGATGTCCGATATCAAAATGCAGCATTTGCCTAGTTAGATTTTGAGCTAATTTGTAGTCCAAGCTTTTATGTCATACTTTTTTAGAAACTTCAATGATCGACTGTTTGTTCCAAAATCCAAATTGGTGAGTTAAAATGTACGGCAGGTATAATGAGCTTCAACAATTGTCCAGTAAAACCTTGATTATCCGGATTAATAAAAACCGAACAACTCCGGATTACCAAAACAAGAAATTTGAACAGGCTACCTTCCTTAAAAGCACAGCCGTTCTTTGAGTATGGAAGAACTAACATGTCGTGGTTGTTAACCGCATCATCATTTCTAATTGTCGAATTTTCATGTATTCCAGATTCTCCGTCACTTTTTTCTTTGATCTGAGTTTCAACTTAAAAAAAAATTCGTCTTTTTATACCCATTGCTGAACATCTTAATTAGTAAAAGTTGCCTCGCTTAAAGTGTTCAGCATTTGTGAAACATCTTTCAAAGCGATTTGTTGTTCTCGAAGTTGACTTAAGGAGATCAGATCCTCGGTTTCCCATCTATCTATCAATTTAATAACGTGATTGGTTGTATGAGTGCTGTACAGTTTGGTGTAAAGAAGAATGCTGTAAACTGACTATTGTCACTACTCAAATTCAATAGATCCATTGTCAATCAGAAGAACGTTCACACAAATTTTGTTTTTTAAATGAGTTCTTACTTCAGGAATATATAAGTTGTGATGCCACTCTTGGAATATTGCTGCCGGCATCGAAGCATTAAAAAAAAGACATATTGCATTGAAATATGTTGATTTTTGAAAGCTCTTAGATTTTGTGCTTTTCCTATCACCAAAAATTGAAACTGTGAGCCGTTAGCATTTGCACAAGCTTAGAAGGTAGCACGCTTTTTGTTATTTTTCGGTCTGGGTGCAGTTTTTTCTTGTAAACCAAGCGTTGTTTTCTCTAGAAGTACAGTCCCGACTCACCTGCGTTATATATTTGGGTTAGAACCAGATTCAATTTTTTGATTTTTTTTGTGAGAATGCGAATATGAATGGATCGATAGCAGTTTTGTCATTAGACAACATTTCACTGCACACCTTCAATCAACGTAAACCATGTGTTTTCCTAAAATTCGCAATACAGCCTTGACTGGCTTCGAAATAGTCTTTTCTATATATGGCTTGATACAACTGCTTTGCCTTTACTGACACAATATCATGAGATATCGGAATTTGCCTGTAAGGTTGTTTACAAAATCATTTAAAAAAAATTTTTGATTCCTGGGTATTCTGCATTACCTGTTCTTTTTTTCTTCTTCTTCTTCAAGTGCGTACTCTTCAGAGTGATTGCAATCCTCATCCGGGATATTGCTATTCAGAAGAGTTGGGTTGATGTTAGATTATACCAATCTCTTAAGTTCTTCAGCCAGGATATGCGTCCTCGGCCTGATGCAATATGTTGTGTTTCTTATTATGTGCTCCAGATATTGTAGGTTTTGTTTTTAAATAGTTCCGACACATTCCGTTGTTTTTTGGATTAACTACATAACCTTTTTATTACTTATCTTTCAAATCCAGGAGATGCGCTACATCCTTCTATACGCCACATCTCAAAGCTTTTAATTCTGCTGACAGCCTCTTCGTTCCATGTCTATGTCTCTGCACCGTAGAATAAAACTGAGAAAAGAAATCATCTCAGCAGTCTAGTTCGTATTTTAATGTGTATATGATGTAAGCACAATGTTTGTTGCATGTTCTTAAATTCTGTGCGTGCTGTTTCAATGCGCCAGTTTATTTATTAAAAGCAATTGCTTTGATCATTCAGAAATGATATTAGTTATCGGAAATATTATACATTTTCAGTTTTGGTTATTGAGTTGTAAAGCCATTGGAGGTTCAAGGTGAAGTCTAGTTGTCATCATTGATTTTGTTTTCTTGATGTTTATTATAAGTCCGTATTCTTCGCTGATGACAGAGATTCTGTTCTAGTTCTTGTTGTGATGCCGCCAGTAATACTGTGTCATCTGCATAACGGATAGATTCGATTCTCTCTCCATTTATTTTTCTTCTACCATTTGAGTCTTCAAAAGCTTTTTTAAAATTTCTTCCGAATATATGTTAAACAGCAATGGCGATGGTACAAACCCTGTCTTAACACTCGTAGTATTTAAATTTTTTCCGTAATTTGTCCGTCTACCCTAACATGTGCTTTTAGATCTCTATACAGGTTCAAAATAATTTGAGTATTCGCACTATTGATTTGTGAGGCTTGAGTATATCAAAAAATTTTTCGTGTTTAACCTTGTCGAAAGTCTTTTCATAATCAATAAAGAAAAGAAATAAATCCACGTTTACATCTCTAACTCTCTCTGTTAGTTTCGAGTACCCAGTCCATTTCGGAATCCAAATTGTTGTTCGGATAGTATTTCCTCAATTTTACGGTATATTCTGCTGTGGATGATTTTAAGGAATGTGGCTCATTAAACTGATGGTGCGGCAATCTTGGCATCTTCTAGGCTTTCGGATTTTTAGGAAAGTTACAAATGTTTTTTTAGCAGGTGAAATTGGATCACAATTAGCAACAAAACTAAATCCCGAAATTACATAGGGTACTGCGTAAATTGACTAAAACACCTAATGCATGCAAAATCGTGTCTAAACCTGCATGAATACTAATGCGAAATACTTGTTCCGGATTATTAAATATTAACTGATCCGGACTATAACATACATTATGGTAAATAGTCATCCAAATTATCAAAGAATCCAAATTATCAAAGTCTGAATAATTTCTGTGTTGTCTTTGAATATTTTGGTAACATAAATGGAATTAAAATGACGTGGGGAATGAAAGAATCGAAATAACAGTAAAAAGTTGAAAAGAAGGATGTATGTCAATGTGTTATATGAAACTTAAAAACTTCAGTTACAACACTGACAAAGTTCAAACCCAAAATACTTTTTGCTTTATTTTCTAGTTTTGCTGCACTTTTCTCTATAAGTCTAACTTTTTGTTTTCCTAAATAATCAACCTTTTTTTCATATTTCTTTCTGTCTTAAGTTTTAACCATTGATTTTATCTAACACGTAATCTTCTTTCTGGAATCTTCTCAGTTTTCTTCACTTTTTTCGATTTAATAGTCAATAAAACTAACTCTACAGAATAAATTGTGGGTACCGTATTTCCATTTCTCGTTTAGTGACAGATGACAAGTTGCAAGGTTACAAAAAACTGATTGGCGGTGAATCCGATTATGACTTAGAAAAATTGTTAGAATATGCTGATCACAATTTTGACCAAAAAATCTGGGGATGAAATTGAATCCGACAATGACATCTCACTCGCTGATTTAATCCAGTATGTAAGAAAAGATGAAACAACGATTCGGAATAAAAATGTTAAAATGTCTAGCTCATAATATAATAAAATTTTACTCTTAAGCGACAAACGAAGCTTAAAAATAAATTGTTACCAGTTGATTTTTGGCAGCGGTTTTTCTGTGTTATTCTCGCTGTTGACCAATATATGCATTAAAAAAATCCGTCCAAACTATCAAAGCAGAAGAGAGGCAACGGTTATATGTAGAAGTGAAACAAAAACGGCCTCGCGAGGTGTGCTTCGCAATGTCGATACCCGTGCTCGCCGTGCGCTTGTCGGTTTTTCTTCATGGTGATGCTCAAAGACGCCTCAGTGTGAGCGGTTCGCTTGGTGTAGACGGTCTTCTTTAAGTTTTATCCCAGTAGTGCTTTGCTTACAAAAATAATAAGTATGAATAATGAACAGTGTCGTACGTTAATAGAACATTACAAAAGTCATAAACTGTTATATGACTCTTGCCACAAACAATATCACAACAAGAATCTGCGGGAAGATACATAGAATATTGGCCAGCAAATAAAACTGTCTGTATCAGATTTATAGAAGAAAATGACTGCCTTAATGGGATCTTATAGACGAGAGCGATCAAGATACAAACAAAGCCTTGTTACAAGATCGAGTCAATGACAGTAATATATAATTTTGTATTAGTGTATTAATGATATATTTCCACCTTCATGTTTAAAAAATACACAAGACCTATTCTATTCTACAAGTAAAGTAATGATACTTTTTTAGGCCGAAGAGAGGTATATACAGTAGACTCCTAATTATCCAAAACAGGAGTCATTTCGGATAACTGAAATTTTGGTTAATACGGAGTATTATACATACATATGTATCTAGATTCAAAGAACAAAAAAATATATTGGAAATAAGTTAATAGTTTCTATAAAAAAACTATTACAATAATCTGAGGATTATTAAGAAAAGAATCAATCTTTGATTGTTTATATTTGTATCAAAGCAGTTTGTTGATGCAACGTGTTTCCACTTTGCTAAAAGTCACTTGGTGTGGCATTAGGCTGTTGCTCTACACATAATAATGCTGTGTTCAGAGTGTGAAATTTTTCTCCTTTCTGCTTCATGTCCTTCTGACTCATTATGACTAGTTTTTTCACGATTTTTTTTCATTAACAAGTTCAACAAAGTCAACGTCAATCAGTTCCTCTTGTTTTTTGGTGTCAAATGTTATCTATCCAAACCATCTAAATTTCTCATCATTTCATTGAGCAGAACTTCCTCTTCATCATTATTGTCTTCTTGATCTATTATCTTTGCCCAAGACTATTGTAATGTTGTACTGTTTATTAAATTCCATGCATTTGTTGTCCAATAAATTACGTTTTTCAAACTCATTCCTTTTAAACAATCCATCCACCAATGTCTACTCTTTCCAGAACTGATTGCAGTAACTTTCGTCGATAGTGCTTTTAGAAATACTCTAATACGTCCTGATCTATAAGTTGAATTAATAATGTTACGTTTGGTGGTAAAAACATAACTCCAAAATTTTCACTTCTTAGTTTATTTTCATTTGTGTGAGATGGTGCATTGTTAATTAACAAAAGGGCTTTTCTAAACTGAACACATTTTCTTAAGAACTCCTCAACTCCAGGCACAAACTCTTCATAAACCAGTTTTTAAATAATGTCGCGCCTATCCAAGCACTTTTGTGATGTCGATAATAAAGTGGTAAAACATTACTCACTATATTTTAAACGCTCTTAGTTTCGCGGATTTGCCAATGCACATGAAATGCAGCTTATGCCGTCCCGAAAAATTACTACAGGTAAGAATTGTTACCCGGTCCTTATTGTTTTTGTAGCCGGCCGCAACACGATCTTTTCTTCCAGTTAAAGTTTTCGTTGGCAACATTTTGTAATAGAGAGCAGTTTTGTCACAGTTATAAATTTTATCTGGCGTATATTCCTCTACTTCCATGATTTGCTTAAACTTAAAGTTTTGTTTGTTTTTCGCCGAAAATATTGAGTTGACGTACGTCATGACGGTTTTTTCATCTTGATAACCAACCGTCACTTGTTGTAAATGTATCATTAAGAGCTTTGATTACGGGAATTGTTTTTTGCTGCAGTATAGGAGCCAAGATTAGAATACCATGTTGTTGAGTAAACTATAAATACAATGTCTCGTCAATATTATTGTATTAGCCCTGTTTCATAGACTTCCGTTTTGATGTTGCGGATGCTAGTACATTGCACTATCGTTCAATTTTTTGACGACTTTTTTCCATTCGAAAACAGTGCTTATACCTTCATAATTTTTGGCAATACTTTTCAACGATTCTCCTTTATCAAGCCGTTTAATTGCAGTTAATTTTTCTTGCACAGTAACAACAACACGTTTTTGTTTTTTTATTTTGCTGACAGTGGCGTATTTAAAACTGAATGTTTCGTTCTAAATGTTGAGAAAAGTAATAATAATAAACCATTTACAAAGACCTTTTGTATTTTATAAAAACAGATGACGCATGTTGGTAAACTGGAGGTACAATTGACCCTCATTTAAGCAAGTACATTTTTATTAGATACTTTCGGGTTTTTCCAACATTTTCGACATAACGGCCGACTAGATATTATTCTACGAATTCCTTAAAGAATTTTTTGCATGAAATTCAAAATTTCGGTCGACCAGGAGTTTCGTCTAGATTTGTTTCGGTTAAAACGGCGGGTTCAAAATTTTTGTTTGTTTTGGTTAGTCGGGATCCGAATAATCGGGAGGCTACTGTATTTATGGTTCGCTATTGACAACTTCGATCTTTTGTGTTTAAAAAATCAGCCAAATAAAACATCTGGTACAATGGATAATAATGTAAGTATATATATACTCATTTCTCTAGGCCTTTAGACATTGAGACTCACTGTCTATTTTTAATAACTTTGCCCACTAATAATTATACTGCCATGGAATGATTCCATTTATAATAAACTGTTCTGGTCTCCTAGTTATATTTGCAAGCAGCTGCATCTGTTGTTCATTTCTCCTTTTGCCTGATATAATATGTCCATTTTCCCCACTGTCAAAAGTTCCACGTGATGTGTACAACTGCCTCGATGCGGACCGTTTCTGCAAAAAATTATGTAAATATACAGTTAACAAAACTACTGTTTGTGCGACTTCCGACTGTAATAAAATTCGCTTTCGCAGAACCCTAAATACAGCAATTAATATGCCTTTCTAGATTACCTTAGAATGGTTTTATAGTATGAAAATGCTTTATCAGATAATATCGCATAAGGTACTTCAATTACATAAGAGATTTGTAAACTTCGTAACCCTGGAATACTCCTTATTTCTTTTTTTCCAGCTTCTTATATAACGTTGTGTTTTTAAAAACGCCGCCATCTGATATTCTTCCCTGAAAGCTGACGTCTACATAAATAAAGTTATATTGCGCATCTATTAAAGGGAGAAGGACAATAGTGAAGAAATTTTGATAATTAAGTATGTTCCGCTATTCAAAGGAGCTTGTAGCATAACGTGCGTTCCATATAAGGCACCTATGATATGCAGAGAGTTTAATTCTATTTCAAACTCTTGTGTGATTGATAACCATTCGTCTTCAGACGATGGTACTTGTAAACACACAGTCATTGCAAACGTCATCTAATAAATTAGTATTATTATTATTATTATTGGAAGCAATTTAGAATGATCTGCAGAGTGTGTTTTGAGTAAAATTTTCATTATAGTTTGAGTCCAATAATGAAGCTCTGGTCGTCCAAACTGAAGCTGCTTCTCCAACATCAGAAACATCTTCACAAACTTCAGTATCAACTCAACCAAAAATCATTAGTTTCAACCCCAAAGAAAGAGACAACGAACGTCGGATGTTGGAGATCCTGTTGTTCAGGAGGCTGTGACCATTCTACGCAAAAGTACCGAAAGTGCCACAAAAAATCCTTATTTATCATTTCTGCAACATATTGCAAATGAGTTGCAAAAACACGATCTTCAAAAACTTATCTATGTTAAGCAGGCAATAAGCAATATCATTTTTTTAGCTGATATTGGTAGATTTCAAACATAACCTAACTATAGACATGTAATACAGTACGTGTCAATATTTAGGCAACACTCTTCAATTTCCTGTAGCTAACAATCGTAAAGTTATGGCCAATCTTTTCTTTGCAGTAATTGCTTCGCGCATATATGTATTAGTTTTGCTTATTTTTGTACCTATCAGGTGCAATAGATGTTTAAAATCGCACCATCCATCCGAGTAAAATTTTTCACTGTCTCGTTTACACATTCGAATCTCATGTTATCCAACGATCTATTCCCATATTGAGAACGATTGTTATATATCTCCTTTAATCACCAATGAGGTGGTAGTCGATCTTGTCGCTTGCGTTTTTTAATAATATAATCAATTATTATAAACGCTACAGATGAATTGAGTTGATGAAATGACGACACTTTCGCCTCGCAATCGAAATCTTACTAAATACACGGCTCGCTATAGTTCACAGCTACCTCGAGTATCTGCCGCTGTGCGTTGTTCAAAAAATAATATTAGTAACGTTCCAAAGCAGCTTCGCAATACTCAGCTCCAGGTTTGCTTCATTTGCAAAGTTGTTGAGTAGTGATGTTCCATGGTAAATTACCGTCTAAGTAAATCATCTTTTTTTGAAATTTACCGGAAAGTATTAAACATGGTAGTTGAAAGTTTCAAACACAAAGTAATTTTGTTACGCCCTGAGCAAATTTTTCTAAATCCGGTACTGTTTCATTCATTTAAGTTATACGTGTGGGAACTTGCTGTTGTTGCTAATCTCACGCTTTATTTCGTTACATTTTAAAGTTGATAATTTGTAATTTATGATTAATTAAGAGCGTATTATCTTCGCTTAATACGTGGTTAAATTCTGCTTTTCTGCAAGTCCTTATCAAGATCCTTGTTTAGACTATCAGTTACTCGAGCGTTCTCACGAGTTTGCTGACAAATTTATTTTGTTATCTTCTGAGGTCATCATGACCTTAGATTCTTCGTTTCCTTCTTTAATCAGTTCCTGACAAACTCTTGTTGAGAGCACTTCAATAAATTTACTGTACCTTGGAGGTACTAACGTTTACTTAAAAACGGTAATTCTTCTCCAACGGATTGTTTCATCCACGTGTGAGAGTTCCTTCAACTACCAAAATACTTCATTCATCTGTAAACTCTACTAACGCTACGCTGAGAAGTCAACTTCGATTGCAGCAACTGACTAAGTGGAAAACCAACCGTTAACCTTTGTTTTATTGTGAATTAATTTATATTTGTGCAAATCTCAAATATTTGATTTTCTACATTGAACTTTTAATCAAAATCCTACTTGCTTAATCAACTTTAGAAATTCAAGAACTTTTCCTTATACTTTAAAATTTTACAATTTTTTTTTGCTATTTAAAATTCACTTTTGTTATTTAAACTTTGGCTTAATTTACTTAATTTAATTTCTCTTTGTTTCTATAAGAAGTTGTTATCTGATTTACCTTGAATTTTTTTTTGTTGACTTATAACGTAATTGTAACTGACCTATTAACCTACATAAATTTGGTCACGCATCCCTTGATCTACATGATAGTAAACTTGAACCTAACTCTAATTCTCGGCTGTTATTTGCCGACGGCCAATTGTTTGTTTTATTATTTATATTTTATTTAAGGAAACTTCGACTGGAAATACCGTGCACGGAGTCTCATCAGCGAAGTAATAAAGGTAAGATTTTTTTTTGTATTTCAAATTTGTAATACTGTCTTGTCGAATCCCGATCGCTGCCCCAAATTAAATTTTTTTTTTTGTTTGTTTTGCGAACCTAACGTAACTAAATTAGTTTTACTACTTTTGTTTTAACACAAGGTAATTTAGTTCCTGTATTTTAGTAATATTTGAAATCCATTATCGATTGTTTTACTCAACTTCACGCATATTTTGTTTGCATAATTCAAAATTGAATATTTTAGTGATTATTTTAGTGATTATTTTGTAAATTTCCATTTATTCTAAATTCATTATATTTACATCAAATTTACTGATTACTATTTATTGCTTAACCGTCCCCGTTTTTCTTTCAGCAACCCTTCGCTACTACTAGAGCCCTGTTAAACTTTTACAATTTACTTAACAGGACCGTAACTAAACAAATTGTGTGGCGCCCATTTCTAACAATTTGTAATCACTATTTGACTAATTTTATCTACCACGACATCTTTGATTTAAATATTCCCCTCACAATTTCTAACCCACCCTATTTTGCCTACAACAACCGAGCTACTGCGACCATCGCTCCATTTAAATTTAGTTACCCATAATTCTTACCGTAACAATTTACTTTGGTAAATTATAAGTAAAATACCTTACCATACAAAATTTCCTCCAATATTTAGCAGATGTGATTTTTATTTAAATAACCTTACAAGTTGTATATTGAGTTTAAAGTTTAAAATAGAAAATAGAAATAGAATCTTCAAAAATCTTGATTTCAGAAGTAAAATTAGAGAGATTTTTACAAAATGCCAAGACCAAAATGAATGATTTGGAATTTGTTTAAATTTATAGAAGTAAATGGAAAAGAATTAATAAAATGCCAATTTTCTGCAAAAAAATTTGTTAAAAATGCAATTAAATTGTCCTAACATTATTAAACCAGCGTCAACAAAAGAAGTACAAGTAACACAAAATGTTATGACATACCCATCTACTTCCAAAGCTACTACCAGTCAAATCACAAAGTTTGTTGATACCATGTCTGTTAAACAACAAAATGAATTTGAAGAGAAATTCGCAAGAACAATTTACTCCTGCTCTTTACCAATAAGTATTGCAGAAAATAAGTATTTTGTAAATTTTATAAAAAAAATTGAAACATAGTTTTCAAGTGCCAGGATGAAAAAATTTATCTACGACACTTTCAAATGGAGAATATAATAGATTTAGTCAAGTTGTACAGCAAAAACTCAAAGTTGCAAAAAGTTTGACCAATTGAATGGACTGATGTAAATGGAGCCTCGCTCATTAATATAATTTATGCTACTCCAAAACCGGTATTTCTAAAAACAATTGTCTCTAAAGAAGAAAGACCTCTGAGTATATTTACGACATACTTAGTGAAGAAATAGATACTGTCGGAAGTAATAAGGTATGTGCGATTGTTACGACAATTCAGCAAATATGAATGGTGCTTGAGGACTGCTGCAAAATAAGTTAACATTTAATTGCTTATGGTTGTGTAGCGCATGGTCTTAACATGCTCTCAAAAGACTTGATTAAATTACTTACTTCTAATAGAACGATTCAAATTTCTAAAGATATTGTTCAATATTTCAATAACAAACATCTTCCAAAAAGCGTGCTTAAAAGAGTAGAAGAAGAAAGAAGTCCAAATCGTGCTACTCTGAAAATCCCAGTGGAGATCCGATGGGGTACACATGCCATTATGTTGGATAGTCTAATTAGAAATCAAATAATCCTCCAAGCAGCTTGTGTAGATGCAAATTTGGCATATTCAGTGGAGAAACAAATAAAAAGACATATTAATGATGAGGAGTAATGAGTAAAGACTCACAATTGTTTTGCGATTCGTCAACATCATATTTTGCACGCAATTACAATTTGAGGGAGATCACCTAACATAAGGCAAAGTAACTGGGCTACTAAAATCAGTTGAAATTCAAATAAATGCAGCAGCTAATGTTTTTTTTACTACAGAAAGATAAAATATTGAGAAAGTTATTTAATAATAGAAAAGATTTTATTTTCCATGAATTCCAATTAGCTGCGAGTTTTCTTGCCCCAAATCAGCATGAGAAAAATTTAACACTTGCTGAAACAAATACTGCCATGGATTTCATCATTAAATGAGGAACAAAGTTAAATTTCGATGAAAATGAATTACTTCTCGAACCTGCAGAATATAGAAGTAAGTTCGGAGATTTTTCAAATGAGTCGTATTGGTAAATAACACAAAAATTAGATGGAATTGCTTCGTGGAAAGGATTTTATCCTAACAAAATTTTATTACAAATTGCAACAAAGTTTCTTAATATGCCCGCTACTACTGCAAGCTGCGAAAAAAACTTTAAGTTGCATTCGAACATAAAAACAAAGAAAATAAGCAGACTCGCCATGAAGAAAACAGAAAAACCGCAAATGAAAAATATATTGAGAGAAATGCAAATGAAGACGGATTATCTGATCGAAGCGATGAAGAAAGTGAAGACAATTATGAGACAGACGAAATAATTGATGATGAGAATAAAACCTTAGAGGAAGAAGAAAGTTGCAATGATGAAAGTATAGATGTGAATGACAATGCAATATAATACATACAACATTGGATAACTTTTTTGATCCAAGACAAGAAGAAGTTGAAAAACTGCCAACCGAGAATTTATGTGATCAAAATCTAAATCAATCATCTTAACCTAAAATTATAATTCTTAAAAATTTGTCATTTACTTCAGAATAAATAAATTAACTAACAGAACAATGTAATATTTAAATATTATAGAAATTGTTATGGAACTTTGATGTTATGCTAGGTAATAATAAAAAAAATTTTATATTTGAAATTTAACCTATATTTTGTGTATATTTTTGGAAGGCTCTCAATACAAATACGAAAAAAAAGAAATTTTTTTTTGAAATATTCCGAAAATTACCGGAATTTTTAAAAGGTAATTTACCAAAATATTGATTTTTCCAGAATTTTGCCATCTGAGGGCTTATTTTATGGGATTTATGGAAAACTGACGGTACAGGCACAAGTATTTTGGAACTTTATGTCATAATGTCGACTCGAATTTCTACTGCAATGTCTCCAATTTGACAACATCCACGATACAAAAGACTATTGACAAAATGACTGCAATTCAATCTATTTTTAAAGACTTCATCCACAAGTGTCAACAAAATTAACGATTTAAGCTTGTGCAGCAATAGATAAAACGTTAGAAGGATTTAAAAGTTTTTGTACACTATGGAATAAGATTGTTCACTTGTCGAAAATCATCCCGAACGTGCATATGCGGTAGATCATTCTGCTTTCTACGTCGTAAAAACATTCTTAATATAACCACGAGTAAAAATCTAACATTTTCGATTGGTTTTCGTCAATACCGTTTACAAAAAAAACTAATCGCAATAGTTGATACACTAATAAAAAATAAACGAAACATTCCCAAAAAATGTCTGAACGCAAAAAAGAGGGACATGCGCAGCACTTGTTTTGGTTTTACAAAAAATGTCACTTTACTTTTATATGTCTGCAAGAAAAATACGCAAAATAGATGTGCGATGCCAAAAAACTATGTAAAATTACTTACTTCTTTATATAAATTTAAATGAGAGGTGAACAAAATGAATGAAAAGAAGGATTCGTACAGCGTTGCTCGCAAAAGTGCAGGATGGCCATTGACAGATCTTTTGCGCTCGTAAATATTGGCGACATAAACAGCCAAGCAATTTATAACAAAAATCTCACAAATTATGACAAGTAGACATTTTCTAAAAAGCATTGCAAAAACCTTATGTTAGAGATCTATTGGAGCAAAAACTACCGTCACAAAAAAATCCAAAAATGCAGACCACAACCATGATACGAAAAAGATGTGCATACTACTCAAGAACAAAGAACCGCAGAACGCGATCACAGTTCAATTCCTTTCAATAGTACGTCTGTAGAGAACACATGGTCAAAATATGTTGTTCGTGTGCCAAAGCTTTAGATAGCCCTCTTCAGAGTGATGAGTGATAGACTAAATGAGTGATGTTTTTAAAGTTTATTTAGTTGTTAAATCAGCTTAATTATTTACATTTATTGTCTAAAAAACATAATGCTGTTGAACCAACCGGGGTGCGATCTCTAACAAACACTCAAAAGTGCTCGGCGCGGTTGAACTGACGAGCTTGCGACTGATGACAGAGCTTTAAGAAGCGCGACACTCTCGCAAAAAAATTATCATTAATGATGATTCCGTTTTTTTAGGTTTAGGTTTCGTTACTATG
This sequence comes from Aquatica leii, assembly GCA_035610365.1. Taxonomy (NCBI): domain Eukaryota; kingdom Metazoa; phylum Arthropoda; class Insecta; order Coleoptera; family Lampyridae; genus Aquatica; species Aquatica leii. The sequence goes on along the minus strand of CM069437.1, from coordinate 33,178,554 downwards.
TTTTTCAAAAATTTTTATTTTCAACTTGTTTAGGCACTACTTTTTTTCTAGTTCTTGTGCAAATTCATAAACAATACTTTTTTATTTTCGTCATTGTTGAATGCTATCAACGAGCAAATTTTAATACGAAAAAGCAAGAACAATTAATTACGAATTTATGAAAAAGAATTGAAGTCCAGCATTTAGTGGCGTTAATTTTTTTTAATTTTTAATTTAACTTAAATTTTAATAAATTAAAGTATTGTGTATTTTAACAATAAGAAAATATTAATATAAAAAACAGTTATTTAAACACGATTAGACAATACGCTTAAATGTATAAAGAATAAAATCAGTATAATTTTATGTTTAATAAAATTAATTACGGAAATCTAGTTATATGTATATGTTAATTGAACAGCATTCTTTACAAAAAAAAAACGGAAATGCTTTTAAGAAAAAAATACATTGCAAATTTATAATAAACGAAAATTTTGTTATAATCAAAACCGACAAATACAAAATTGCATTACGACCTTGAAAATACAATAACAAAGGAAATATATTTTTAAAGTTTGAATCAAAGCTAAGGCAAACTTTACTTTACTTAACCGTTTAAAACCAGTGTAATAACAGCTAGGGTTAAACCTCGTTTACACAGTACTTAGAGTGTCCCGTTTTTTCTTCTTTTGAGTGTACACAGTTAAGATAGAGCTAACATTTACCTATAGACGTATTGTTAACATTCGTTACATAATTAAAATCAACAAATTGCACTGTAATTGTATCATTTGTTGAACGCATTTTTCTTTTAAGTTTTAGTAAGTATATGGAGAAAATTTATTATAGTTTTTCTTTACCTTTGCGCAGCACTTTTTTATTTCTTTTTCAAGATTTTTCTTTTTATTATTTTTTTATTATAGGTCAATCGATGTAATTTATTGCCGATTTAATAAATACATCTTATTATTATTCTTGTTTAGTTCACATTTCAATAGTAAGTAAAGCTAAAGTTATGTTCAAGCACAAGGTAACAAAAGACACTTTAACAGTATTTGTTTCTTTAACAAAAATAAAACTTTTTTTATATCTTTTATTTATTTTATTGAAATATCGTTTTATTTTTATTAAGAATTTTGACTACAAACGAAATCGACGGAGTGGATGAATTTCTAAACAGCATATTTTCAATTACAAAGAAATTTTCTTCTTTCAAACATAATTTAATGAAACCTGTTAAAAATAACAAATAAACGTTTTACAATAAAAATACAAAAACGTTAAGTGGGTCTTGTCTGATTAGAATCGAATTGTAGCATTACGTTTAGTTTTGATACAATTCTTGAATTAATTAATGCTTATCTTATGGGTATTAAAAACACTACAGGAAACACTGCAGCACAATACGTAAACAAAAATCACAAAATACCACAAAAACTGTATAACAGTCAAACGCGATTGGATAGCTATGCTATCATCATCAGCGCTAAGAATTCTAAGCTACTGTTAAAAAACCAACTTTATATTTGATTGATTGTGAAGGCTAATTATTTCCGAAAATCCCAAAGGTCCGTGATCTTCATTATTCATTAATAAATGTTAAGCGGCTATTAAGATCAAAACGTTGAAAGCTAATTTTATACCCGCGTAATTCAAATAAACTAAAACCACAAAGTATAATTGCTAGGTAAAAAATGTCAATGCAAATGTAAAAATGCCACCAGTGTGAACCACTCGACGGGCGTTTCGCCCTTTTGGGGTTCTTCAGCAGTGCAAAAACGCTGTACTGTACTTCCACAAATACATTGACTTTTTCTTTGTCTTTGATGAGGTCGAGGTTGTTCTCTTCTGCCTCTTCATTTCGTTTTGCCTTTTTTCTTGATTTTTAGTTTATTGGTTTATATCGTTTTTTGTTTTGGATGTTTGCCTTTTTCGTCATTTCTGCGTTTTAATGTTGTTGCTTTAGTTTTATTTGTTTCTTCTGTTTTTTAGGTTTTGGTTTTGCTTTTCTTTTTGTTATGGTTATTATCGATTCTCGCTTATCTGTATTTCGTCTTTTACTTGATGTCTCTGATTTCTGAGTTTGTGTGAGTTTTCATTTTTTCTGTTATCCTTTCTGTTCTTTCGTTTGTTATTTCTTCTAAGGTGTTTATGTATAATTGTCTTCTAATCTAGTTATTGCTAAGGTATCACGGAGCGTCTATCGCCGTTCTAATTTTTTTGTTTAATTAACGGGTGTAGTTCTTGTCTCTTTTTTTGATTTGCTGTTTTTCATATTGGTGCCGCACACGTATCGTTGCTATAATTATTGTTTAAATTAGTTTTACTTTTGTTTCTATGCTCGTTCGGCTTCTGTTGAATAGTGGGTATAGTCTTGCTGATATTTGTGATGCTATTTTTTAATTTCTTTTGTGTGGCTTTAATTTAATTTGTTGTCTATTGTAACTCCTTGGTATTTGGTTTGCTTCTTGCAGGCGATGCTTTAGTTTTTGAATTGTATTTCCTTAGGAAGATCCCATTTTCCCGTTTTGTGTGGGAAGTATATTCCAATAGTTTTCTTTTCAGTATCGTGGACCATTGGTCATCTGAGGGGTTGACCACATATATTGTTTGTACTTATATATTTTTTTTAATTATTATAAACATTCTAAATTAACGTTACGAAACTTAAGTAGCAGTTGTAATTGCGTTTTATTCACTTGGTTTTAATTAATTTTTCATTCTAGACATCTCTTGTGTGATCGATGTCTTAAAAGTTCAGCCTGTGGAAACCTTTGCTCATTATGTCTAGCATACGAGATACGTAAACATATACATAACAACCAGGGCGTTATGGATTCATAACACCGTCTATTCAAAAATATTTCTTTTCATAATTTTGTGTTATTTAGATGGTAACAAGTTTTCTATTCCTCTTTACGCATTATTTTTCAGTATATTTATTGCACATTATTGTGCGGTCTTTAAAAAGTGGAGAACGAACAAAGTTGATGACGCTGCAGAAAAAGCAAGAAACAGCAGTTCCCGAAAAATCTAAAGAAGTGTAGAGAAAAACATATAATGAATATCTGAAATGTTGCGACATACAAAAGAATTCTATCAAAAACTGTTATTGTAAAAAGAGTCTTCTGGTTTATTTTTGGTATTTATCAAAAAAAAAAAAGAAACCCCTCTTCGATTTGGTCTCAATATATAATGCTTAAGGCCACTATCAAAACCAACAATTACTCAAACTTATTGAGGTTTTAAAGAGAAAACCAGATAGATTCAAGCTCAAAGAGTCAAAAATATAGACCATGGAAGAAATAGAAGCCTTTATATACCAAGCTCCAGATGAAATATATTTAATGAACAAGTTAAAAGAATTTATTGTAATTTAAAAGTGTTTATCAAATTATAAAAACATGTAGCTTTCAAATTTGGAATAGCAGGAGCATGCTGTAAACAAGAGCTTGTTCAGTTATTCAGAATTTGCAATCCTTATTACTGATCAGTTTTTGAGATACTAAAATCAGAAAAAATCGAATGTTTAGTGTAGTTGACAATCTTAAATTACCAAGTTTTGAAGAAATTTCTAAAAATTATGCTGTTTTATGTCTGATAAATATGGATACTTGTCGTTTTTTTTGGCTTGCAGAAATGAGAAATCCATCAGGCAAGTTGTCAGAAAAAATGTTTTTGGTGAAATTCCGTAAAAAATAACTGTTTATTTTTGTCGCTCATCGACCACATTGTTGGCAAACACTGGGGAAGGAATGATTGGTATATATACCAATAATTCCAACTTGATGCGTAATTCTAGTAGCGAAGATGCATCTCCGAATATTAATATGTTTAATTGTTCTAATTGCATTGTTAACATAAATTACCAACAATGAATTTTTTGATAAAATGTACAATTTTCGATTTCTAATGAAAACTTTTTATTTTAGAAGTATTTGGTTTGTAAGGTACCTATGATATCGTTGCTTGACGTTTCACTATAGCCCGTGTGAATAAAAAGGTCCGTGGGCTATAAAAAGACGTTTTGTATAATTGTCAATTTATGATACATCCGTACATGAAGAACTATAGCATCAACAAAACCGTTATAGCCCATCTTGACAATTCTATAAGATGGAACTGTGTTTTTTCTAGTTTGAACCAGCATTACGTATTGTTCTGGCGTACTAGAACCAAAGTTTAGAGATATCGTTTAAAACTCTTTCTAAGTAGAAAGTGGGCGGTGTCACTCTCATTTTGAGTATGATTGTGGGTTATTGATTTGATGTTGTATTTAGTTTTAAGTATTTGTCGTGATTCGACCTTCTCGTTTCTCTTTTAAATGTTGAACTAAATCAATCTTATTTAGACATTCCTTGCCACTAGTGCAACAGAAAACCGAGCCTTGACTCATTTCATTAAGATAATGAAAATTATACTTGGACAATTTTAGTCGGTAGTAAAAAGTTGGAACATGGCTTCTTAGAGTTGGCAAAGTGGCTTGTAAATCAAAATAAGATATTTAATATTTTCCGTTGACTGAAGAAATGTATTTCTTCAGTCAACGTATTTTCCACTAATTCTTTTCTTGTCCTCTTGTTTTCTTTTCAACTTAATTTTATATGTATCACTACATTATGAAAATCGCTTAGCGTTTTTTTCTCTTTTGCAATCTTTGTTGTAATCTCGTAATAAATCTACAATTGTTTTACTAATCTCAAGACATTTGACTATTTTCGTTAATGTTCCATTTTTCTTTTGCTAAAATGTATTTTAAAACTAATATTGTACACGTGTCTAACAAGATATTGTAAAAATCACCAAGTAAACTAAATCCTGTTCTGTTTAGTCTCACAATATGGTTGAAGGTTATAAAAATCAGATCTAAAACTTTATAACCATGAGGTACACTTTTAATTCTTTTTGTTTTGTACTTTATGACTGATAATATATTATATAGTAGTTTTTTTTAAAATGTGCTGTGATTTGGCAATTTTATAATACCTCTTAAATTAACCTTAAGAATTTATGCCTTCTGGTTCCTGACATTTAAACATTTTTTTGGTGAGGTCTCCGTTTCCAGACCCCACACTGTACCTGAATCTGCGAGTAGTTTGCCCTTCCTAAGAAAATTTTGTATGGCTGCCCGCTTATAGATGTGCCTGTGTTTTTTTCCACAGGAAACCAGCATTATGTATTGTTCGGGCGTATAGATAGAACCAAAGTTTAGAGAGAATGCTTAATATTCTTTTTAATTAAAGAATTGGCGTTGTTACCTTCATTTTGAGTATGTTTGTATGTTATTGATTTGATGCTGTATTTAGCTATAGTATAAAAATATGCGGTCAAGACAAATTGGTTCTTTCTTCGCTTAGCCCTTTCTTCTTGGTATTTTGCAATCTTTCTTGTAAACTCGATATAAATCTACAATTTTTTGACCATTTTTGATGTATTCTTTTGTGTTTTTGTATAACAGTTTTCACAAAAAAGTTTGGGAACCTCTGCTCTAGATGTAATCATAACATCAGTGGATGAGAGATTCCAATTTTTTGTAGAATATTGATAAATTTATAAATTATTCTGAAAACGAACAATTAGAATTATATCAAAAAGTTGAAAATTTATTAAACGACAAAACTCGCAATGAAGAGACATCACTGTCGTAGAATTTGTTAAAGAGTGGCAATATTTACAAAATTTTGATGAAAAATTTATCACGTCTCCAGAAGATACTTAAAATTATATAACAATTAACAACTTTGTGGATTCTTTTCCTAATACAACCATAATACTTCGTATTTTATTAACAATGCCGGTTTCTGTTGCAACCGCAGAACGATCTTTTTCAAAATTCAAAATAATAAAAAATTATTTAAAATCAACCATGGGGCAAAACCGACTAAGTAATCTTGCGATTATTTCCATAGAAACGGACCAGCTAAAAGAATTAGACACCGAAGATTTAATTAAATAATTTGCAAAAATTAAAGCACGGAAAGCTCAATTCACTTAGCTAAAATATTAGGAACAATACCTAATACCTGGGTATTAACCTTTAAAAGGTGACATGTTGCATTATTAAAATAATATATTGTTTTGCTTTTATTTGTCGTCCTGTGATATATAAACGAGTACATATTTTGAATGTTTTAAATATTTTTTTTATTTCTTGTGCTTTTGTATCATACCTATATTACATTTGAAACTAAGATACCAGAATTTAATGTACCTCAATAAAAAAATACTTGTATGGCGTAAACTTGTAAAATATAAAAATGAAAAATACATTTATGAAAATACTTTTTAAAATTATGTATCAATAGTGGATAATAATACCAAACTTAAACCCGTATCTGTACTCACATATGAACGTAATACAAATTTGTGGCGTTGTTTTAAATTTGCACAAAGCGTCAAAAGTGCTAGGCGCGGGCCTGGGATGAACTCTATTTATAATATTGGTGAAGTAATTCATTTCTCTAAGTGGAGCCTTGTTTAAAATAATATTTTATTATTCTTGAAGTCTTCTCCACAGTATTTTGTATTTTTTAATATTTTATTTTAGGAAAATATACATGTTTCGCTAATTATAATTAGCATCGTCAGTATATATAACTAAAAACTAAAATTAAAACAGTGAAATATAAATAAAGAATACTAACCGAATAAAATAGTTAACAAATTATAAATTAATGTCAATCAAACGTATTTGACAATTTAATACAGTCGATTATGTTTAAAAAATTAATTTAAATAAAGAAAATAGAAAAATATCAAAAGAATAGAAAAATTAAAAGAATAAAAAGAATAAAACTATAATTTTGAACTGAGAAGAATTGAGGGATTTAAATTTAACATTTCATTTAGACAATTTATAGAATTATTGTTAGCAATTCTATTAATTTCAAGAGTCTCTAATGCGTTAAGAAGAGATCCTTTATTACATACATGTAAAATTTTGATATTTAAATCTGAAGAAAATGAATGCCCTGAACATAAAATATGGTTGGCAAAAGCAGAGTTAGTGTTATAAATATTTGTATTTAAATATCTATTTATTAAATATAAATGTTCGTTTAGTCTCGTTTTGAATTTTCTACCTGTTTGACCAATATATGAAGAATTACAAAACGAACAAGTAAGTTGATACACTCCAGATTTATGTAAAATTGGTATTTGATCTTTATTATTAACTAAAAATAATTTAAGTGTGTTATGTGTCGAAAATGAAATGGTGATATTATGTTTTTTAAAAAGTTTTTGAAGAAATTGAAAACAGTGACCAAAGTATGAAAGAGATCTAAAAACCATTTCATCATTAGTAGAAAAATTGATCAAATTTTTGAATAAATGTTTTATACGAACTTTGTGAAAAATACTATTAATTAATTGAATAGGATAACCATTATTTAAACCAATTTGATTCATAATTTTGTGTTCCTTAGCAAAATTAGAAGGTGACAAAGGTATAGAAAATAGTCTATAAAAGTACGAACAAAAAGCAGCAGTTTTATGAGAAAAGGGATGGCACGAATTAAAAGGAATTACGCAATCTGTATGAGAAGGTTTGCGAAAAATATCAAAATTAAATTTATTGTTTAACCGTAAAGTTTTTAAATCTAAATAAGAGAAAGAGTTATTTGACTCAATCTCTAAAGTAAATTTTATTTTTGAATGGATTGAATTAATAAAATGACTAAAATAATTTAATTCGTCAATGGAACCGTTAAAAAGAACTAAGCAATTATCAACGTATCTATACCAAAAAGAAGTTTTGTTTGATATAGAAGAGTTTAAAGAACTGTATTTTCTAAATTGTTCATAAAAATTTCAGCTCCAAAGGTAAGATATTTGATTCCTTCGCTAAACCTGATACTTGTGAATAATATTTATCGTCAAATTTAAAATAATTTTAAAAACTAAATCTAATAATGAACAAAGATCTAAAATTTGAAATGTATATAGAGAGTTGTTAGAAAAAAGAAGATTACGTATAAGATTAGTACATTCATCTGGAGGTATTGACGGAAAAAGATTAACTACATCAAAAGAAACTAAAGTTGATGATGAAGGAAAAGATATGTTAATAATTTTTTGTACAAGGTCACAAGAATTAGTAATAGCATATTTATTATTAAAATTTGTATGTGTTCGTATCATACTATTTAGCCAAGGTGCAAGTTTAGAAACAGGCGAATTAGGAAAAGAAACAACTGGTCTTATAGGGATACCAGGTTTATGTAATTTAGGTAGTCCATAAAGTAAAGGAGTAGAAGGATTCATAATTTGAAAATAAAATTTATTATATTAAAATCTGGTCTTAAATATAATCTTCCAGTTAATATACAAAGTAAACATATTGAATTTTTAGCTGTTAATGTAGAAAAAGTTATTAATTCTGTAGAAATACCAGAAGCTAATATTGTAAGAACAGAAATTTTTACTGAATTAAAAAGAATTTTAGGTAGTTATACTTTTAATAAAATTTTGATTCTATTTATAAAACTTGTAAAAATTTAAGATCTAAAATAAAATTAAATAATTTAGTTGTTACAAAAGCAGATAAAGGTAATTGTGTAGTTGTTTTAAATAAGCTTGATTATGTTGATAAAGTTTTGGATTTTCTTTCTAATGACGACTTTAATCTTCTGTCAAAAGATCCAAATCCCTCTTTTCTTTCTATATTTAAATCATCATTGAAAAAATATAGTATTACTCTTAGTTCACTTGGTAAACCTAATAAATTTTATTTTCAAATTATGAATCCTTCTACTCCTTTACTTTATGGACTACCTAAATTACATAAACCGTAAACTTACACCTTGGCTAAATAGTATGATACGAACACATACAAATTTTAATAATAAATATGCTATTACTAATTCTTGTGACCTTGTACAAAAAATTATTAACATACCTTTTCCTTCATCATCAATTTTAGTTTCTTTTGATGTAGTTAATCTTTTTCCGTCAATACCTCCAGATGAATGTACTAATCTTATACGTAATCTTTTTTTCTAACAACTAACAACAACCTGGGCAGGTGTCCACCCTTTAAGTACGAACCACCATCGTGCTTAACAATATACATATCAAATTTTAGATCTTTGTTCATTATTAGATTTAGTCTTTAAACAAAATTATTTTAAATTTGACAATAAATATTATTCACAAGTATCAGGCTTAGCGATGGGATCAAATATTTCACCTTTAGTAGCTGAAATTTTTATGAAGAATTTAGAAAATACAATTTTTTCAAACTCTTCTATATTAAACAAAATTTCTTTTTGGTATAGATACGTTGATGATTGCTTAGTTCTTTTTAATGGTACCATTGACGAATTAAATAATTTTAGTAATTTTATTAATTCTATCCATCCAAATATAAAATTTACTTTAGATATTGAATCAAACAACTCTTTGTCTTATTTAGATTTAAAAATTTCACGGTTTAACAATAAATTTAATTTTGATATTTTTCGCAAATCTTCTAATACAGATTGCGTAATTCCATTTAATTCGTGCCATCCATTTTCTCATAAAACTGCTGCTTTTCGTTCGTACTTTCATAGACTATTTTCTATACCTTTGTCACCTTTTAATTTTGCTAAGGAACATAAAATTATAAATCAAATTGGTTTAAATAATGGTTATCCTATTCAATTAATTAATAGTATTTTTCACAAAGTTCGTATAAAACATTTATTCAAAAATTTGATCAATTTTTCTACTAATAATGAAATGGTTTTTAGATCTCTTCCATACTTTGGTCACTGTTTTCAATTTCTTCAAAAACTTTTTAAAAAACATAATATCACCATTTCATTTCGACACATAACACACTTAAATTATTTTTAGTTAATAATAAAGATCAAATACCAATTTTACATAAATCTGGAGTGTATCAACTTACTTGTTCGTTTTGTAATTCTTCATATATTGGTCAAACAGATAGAAAATTCAAAACGAGACTAAATGAACATTTATATTTAATAAATAGATATTTAAATACAAATATTTATAACACTAATTCTGCTTTTGCCAACCATATTTTATGTTCAGGGCATTCATTTTCTTCAGCTTTAAATATCAAAATTTTACATGTATGTAATAAAGGATCTCTTCATAACGCATTAGAGACTCTTGACATTAATAGAATTGCTAACAATAATTCTATAAATTGTCTAAATGAAATGTTAAATTTAAATCCCTCAATTCTTCTCAGTTCAAAATTATAGTTTTATTCTTTTTATTCTTTTAATTTTTCTATTCTTTTGATATTTTTCTTTTTTCTTTATTTAAATGAATTTTTTAAACATAGTCGACTGTATTAAATTGTCAAATACGTTTGATTGACATTAATTTATAATTTGTTAACTATTTTATTCGGTTAGTATTCTTTATTTATATTTCACTGTTTTAATTTTAGTTTTTAGTTATATATACTGACGATGCTAATTATAATTAGCGAAACATGTATATTTTCCTAAAATAAAATATTAAAAAATACAAAATACTGTGGAGAAGACTTCAAGAATAATAAAATATTATTCCATTTATAATATAGAATATAATTATGGCATTTATAATAAACTTTAAAATAATTATTATTGATAAACAAAGTTACAAGTTTAATTGCGTTTATAGAAGTACATTGCTTGAGAAGTTTAGTCTTGTAGGGGTGCTGTTCGTACGACAGCCTAAACAACTTACAATGCGGAAAATGCAACAAAATAAATGATGGATGGAACTTAAATGCGTGTAGTGTTTTCATTGAAGATGGATTGTCGGTTTTTCAACATTGACATATAACAAACCTTAGAAACCAAACAATATTGTAAAAAAAATATGTAACAATCAATAATTGAATTACAGAGAAGTTTCTTTTCTCAAAACTTTTTTCACACAAACTCTACAAAACTTAATGCGAAAAATTTCTACGTATTGTAATAGTTTGTTAAATTATAAAAAAATAATCAAATGTGGGTGTTCCAAATACATTTTATTTATTACTCAACCTAATATTTCCAAATTATTCTTTTCGCAAAGTTTACAACAAAAAAGCTTTCTTAATGATAATAACCTAATAACTCATATCAGTCGTAAGAACACAAAAACTTATCCTGACGTAGTGGTAAGCGCAAAAACTACTTTTAAAAGTAATAAATAAAACAACAGCGGATAAAACGGATTACGGAACATACTTATTAGATCAGAATACTAATGCACAAATTTACCAACTACAACACTAACTTCAATTTGCTATCAGCAACGAAATTTCTTTATATAAATTTTTAAGTTGCTGACGCAGCTGCCTGCCTGTGTAACATATTACTCAAATTTTATAATAAACAAAAAATTGTGATAAATAGACGTTGAGAAGCTGCCTAATAGTGTTTAACCTATGAAAGAAACTTATGTGTAACTGTTACAAATTTGTTAAATATAAATTACTATTCTTGAAAACGTGACTATCACTAATTTAAAAAATTGGTATCGATTTAGTTTGATCTGGAGCATTGTGCTAATTCAACATGTTACATATGTACACACATTTCCTTCAAACGTTAATTCGGCAAAAAATTCGACATTGAAAATTTTCATTGTTCAATACACCAAAATGCAAGACACTAATTTATATGTCCCTAGCAGGGGCCTCTAATTCTTTAACAAGATTTTTACTTCTCTCCTTCCCTGGTTTACAACCCGGTCGGTGTGAAACAAGCAATGGCTATTACTACAAAGCCGCAGGAAACAAGCAAATTAAAGTATACATGAATACTTTTAGGTAAAAAAAACGCATGTACACGATTATAACGCAAGCTAATTTTTTTAAGCTAATAAAACGGTGCTTTTGTAAATTGTATTAAAATCACTAGCTTTGATATAGTGATATTGTGATTTTAATTAATATAGAACATCAGCCCTACTAACAATTCAAATTAAAGAGAAGATCTTTTGTAGAGAAACTTCAATAAATATGTCAACTCTGAAACAAAAGAGTGCGTTATTAAATACTGAACAAAAATAAAAACGTCTTCCAATATGTACCTATCCAGTTGAAACAAAAGTTGCCAACGTTTTTCAACTTTCGTGAATGACTTCGTCAGAGCGAGGCAAAAAATCGACAAAAGTAAAAAGAAGCCACCAATAATCCATCAAAAGCTTTTCAAAGTTAACGATTTTGAAAATGTATTATAACTTTGTCATTTCTGTTCAGATTATAAAACTGTTTTCGTATTTTCCTATTAGGAATGTTTTAAGACATTAACGCATACTTTGAAAACATTGCATTGGGCATATATTTACAACAAAAAAAATGTCAAAAATTACAAAAACCCTTTTCGACAATGCGGACGAGGAACTAAATTGATATGGTCAGTGGTCACCCCAACTTCTAAATGTCAATTTATTGTAACTACATATGATACATCGTTCAAAAGGTTTTTAAAAATGCTATTCAAAAATATCAAAAACAGTGACATTCTACTTGAGAGTTTTGGAATAATTAGCAAATAATGAAGTTTCTGAGAATGCTGTTAACGCTTACAAGAACTGTTCCAAATATTTACCGTTTTCTTTTCTAAACAGAAAAATAGTTGAAATTTCACTTTTTGCATTACTTTTTGAATTGTCTCACGAGTGATGGAACGACAAACGTCGATCATTCGTTGCTGCAAGTCTTGTAGATCTGCTGGGTTCGACTTATAAATGATTGATGTGATGTGACCCAGCGGTGTCAAATCAAGCGATCGCGATGGCTACTGTATTGCTCCTCTACGATCAATCCATTTTCCTAGATAATGTTCATCTAGCTACTGTCTAGTTTGCGGTGGAGTACCATCCAGTTAAAGGTGAAGCATCTAATCGCGGCTCGCCATGTATTTGATCTTCTAAAGTTTGAACAATCAACGGTTCTCTTGTGTTTTCAAGCAAATCTACAAAAATATCACCTGTAAGGTTTCCATTCAGAAACAAAGGTCCAATAATTTAATCTCCTAGAATGCTAGCCCAAAAATTTAGTTTCTAACGATATTCAGTGTGATCTCGTACAATATGCCAATAACGACAATTGTGTTTGTTCAGCGCCCCGTTTAAAAAGAATGTGAATTTATGTTTATTTAAAATATTATACAAATTTTTCAATCATAGTTTTGCAAAACATTTGTTTATCAGGATAATCGTCCCCTGCTTCTTGAAGAATGTGAATTTTGTAAGGAAAAAACTTATGCGTTTTTAAGACTTTCCGATTCATGTGACACTTTCGTTAATTCTGCAACTTTGCAAAACGACTTTGTTGGACACATGGCGACTTGGCGCAAAAACTTTTATCTGATTCTCCTGATTGTCTTTTTGGGATAATGGAACTCATCGTATTGTAAAGAGTATCACACCCCATATCCTCAAAAACAATGGCGTTGGATTTTCTTGGAGATACAACATGTAATAACTATCCCAAAAATAAAACTTTTTTATCACCAACAGTGTAATTTTAAAAGTTGAGAGCATCTCCCCAAATTTCATTATTTACTAATTATTTCAAAACTGTCAAGTGAAATGTTTTGGTATTTCTGAATAGCCTTTTTAAAGATTTTTTCAACGATATATCATAAGTGGGGGGTTTTCATTTACATTTTTAAAGTTTGAAGAGACGGGGATGAAGGAGTAGGTGAGGGTGTGCCACTGACCATGTCAATTTGGTTCGCCTTCCGTATTGTCAAAACGGGTATTTGTCATTTTTGATAATATTTTTTGTTGTACTTGTATAGTCCAAAGGTCCTCACTTTGTTCTAGTTAAAGAAATTATATCAGACGTAAAAACTCTGCTTTAAAAATTCCTCTTCTTCATGTAAAAGAAAACCAAATGATCTTGCGACCCACTTTAAAAATGGATCATAACTTTGCGGGCCGCAATATCTGTTATATATTTGCAAGAATATTGTTTTAAAATTGAAGTTAATTTTTTCTCATAATTTCGACAGTTAATTTTTGAATGTATGGATGCACAAATAATGCATTTTTTAATACATTGGTTTTCACTTTTTTCACTAAGACATTATAAAATAAATATAAGTGTGATAAATCTCTCGGGCTAGAATGATGTTCAAGGCGCACCGCACGTTGGCGACCCCTGTTTTAAAGTAATATAACCAAGTTTAAATTTTTAGCATTAAAATTACTTAAACAAAACAAAATTTCTATTCTTAAAGGTGTCGAAAACACTAATAACATGAATCTTCGTCTTCTCATCAAAAAATGTAATGTGACGCCTAGATATTTTACCATGCAAGAAAAATTTAGGCACAAATATCAGGAGCTGTCACGAGTTTTCCTCTTTCCCCTATTATTGATTATATGTTTATAAAAGATTTTGAAAAGAAACGTAAAGCTACATTTCATTTAAAACCTAAATGTTGGTTGAAATACGTTGATAATACTTTTTATAATTTGGCAACATTTGAACTTTATGCATCTAAACATTCGCTTTATACAAGAATTAGAAACATAGTGAAAAGAGTGTTGCATCTACGTTGATTAAGGATATCGAAATATTTGAATAATTACTACAAATATAACCGTACTGAAAGGTTCACTTAGCAAAATATACATATATTAATCTGCGAGAAACTTGGCGCATGTGGTTTTTTCTCATAATCAATCAAATGTACAGTTATTGTCTGTGGTCTGTACCTACGTACTAGCAATTGATCTACCTTGATTCTCTTTTCTAACCTCTCTGTGATAAAATAAAAATATATTCGTGTTATCTTTGTTCTTTTTCAGCTTTGGGTAGATTTAAACGGTGTCTTCCATTATAGTTTCTTACCGTTTTAGCGCCTTTTTAATTTTACTCTATAATTAGCATACTGAGACCTGCGATCCGCTCGCCGAATCATACTGAGATCGTCGACAGCAATTAAATTACGAGAAAACCGTTGTAAAAATGTAACTCGAGAAAAGTATACAGGATGAACCACCACTACATTACAATGAATGACCGAAAAGCTGCAAAAAAAGAAAGAAACGACAAAGCATACTATAAAAAGATGACATACAAGGAAGGCATAGCGACGACACTGTGTTGTCCAACTACAATGAATGGTTTATTGGCGCATTTTGTTTCTTTGATATTTTAATTACAAAATTTTGTTATTTTTTTAACTACGTCTCAATTTCCAAATACATCTTGAGTTTAGACTACGGTATTTTGTTTGTCGGTTGAGATGAATATAGAATTAATAAGTCCCCGGACAATTTTCTGAATGACTATAGTTGCAAACTAACTTTTAAAGGGTTGCTCCACTGACATAAGTGAATTTTCAACAATTTGCTTAAAACTTCGCTATAGTGATTTCCGTGGAGTTACGCGTTAAAATTCAGTTATATAATTCATTTTTGCCTTCGAAACGGATTCTTTTCATGACGTACTTAACTGAACTTGGCGACCACAACAATTTTGGTTTTAAACAACATCTTCTAAGGTCCTGAAAAAAGTAGAACGCCTGCCGACCGGAAACGGTACTACTACCGTTTCAAACAAAATTAAATTTACAATTATTTGCGAAATATAATCAAGTAAACTTGAATGTTTATTTGTTACTTTTTATTAAAACTTTCATGTTTCGACAATTTTACGATTTAATATTTGAAAGACAATTTATCCCCAATTTGTGTAATTGCAAGTTTTCAAAAGTTTTAGTCAAATACGTCTAACTAATATTGTTTGATTTAGTTTAAGATTGTTTATTTTTATATTTACATAACGATATTTTTATTCAGAGTTCAAAAACTTTTGCGATTTATTTTACAATAATGTAGTTATGCGCTTCGTTTGGCAATAGATTCAAATTTTGTCAGTTCTATACTTCTTCCGAGTTTGGATCGCGTCATTGTTGGTTTCAT
This sequence comes from Aquatica leii, assembly GCA_035610365.1. Lineage (NCBI taxonomy): Eukaryota > Metazoa > Arthropoda > Insecta > Coleoptera > Lampyridae > Aquatica > Aquatica leii. The sequence goes on along the minus strand of CM069437.1, from coordinate 33,162,690 downwards.
CAAGGCGTGAGAAAAAAATCAAAAAACTCAAACAAGCAACCAAAATCTAACTAAGAACCTCCAAAGAGTTAGGTAATCAACTTGTAAACCAAGCAAGATTCTAAACTCCATAAAAACGACTTAAGAAGAAGTAGTCACCGCCTATAAAGAAAAATTATTGTCGCGGTTGGTTAAACGTGTTTTCGATAAAAGAAGTAATGACTCGTAACTAAACCATGGTCACGATTAAAGTTATTGGGGTGTTTGATAATTTCTATGGTCTCTCGAATTTTCTTATTGAAGGTGAATATGAAGATTTCGCAATCACCAAAACGTTATCAAAATGTATATTGTGACCAGTAGTAAAATGATGTTCAGCAAGCCCACACTTAAAAATATTCAACGATTATGTCGCGTGTAAAGTGTAAAAAGTTTGTCCTTGAAGGAAGAAAGAATCTAGATTATCAGATTAGCCAATAGAAAAAGCGCGATAAACCAAAGATTTAATAACAGATCATTCCTGTGAAGGATAATGAGACGAAGCGTAAAAGTATCTGTCCGTATGGGTGGGTTTGCGATAAACAAAATGATCTAGAACACCGTCGGGCTTACGAGTCCCAAAAACGTCATAAAAATTAGAGAAAACCATTAATTTTGATTTCCATAGCAAATTTGATATCTGAGTTTTGATTGTTTAGATGATCAAAAAATTTAAGTCAATTAGAGATGACTATAAAACCAAACAATAAGCGTGTCGTCAACATACCTAAACCAAACTTGACATTTTGATATTGATGATTCCAAAGCAACCGTTCCAAAAAAATTAATAAAAATGTTAGGTACAGCAAGCGATAGAAGAGAAACTATAGCAGCACTAGAAAGTTGTTAGTAAAACTTGTTATCAAATTAGAAACAAGTAGATGATAAACACTTATCAGTCAAAGAAACCAAACTCCCTGTCATGGCGAGACAAAATCTGTTCAATGATCAACAAATCTTTAATAAGAACTTTGGTAAAAAGTGAAGTGACATCAAAACTCACGAAAAGATCTAAGGGTTCAAGTTTTATAGTTCCTAAAGGTTGAATAAAATGATTGGATAGTACTGACAATGTGTCGAAAGGGTATACCTTGTTTGTGAATTTTGGGAAGTCCGTATAAACAATGTAGTTATAAATCTAGAGTAAATCAACGATTAGTTTCTGGAGGTAAATTAGAAGATTTGATTATTTGGCTGACCTCGCGTTCAATTTTCACAGTGGGATTACGAGTTACAAGAGCGTATGTTTTCTCTAACAGAATAGAATGGATTTTCGCCACACAATCAGTTTGGTTCAAAACGACAGTACCATTGCCTTTGGTCAGCTGGAAGAACAATAGTATTAGGGTTCCTACGGAGACTTTTTAGGGCTAACCATTCCGACTTAGAAATGTGGGATTTAGGAATGATGATGATTTAAAGATTTTGCCAGTGTAAATACAAATAGGGGCTGAAATGTGGCAAGGAAGATGTCTTATGGAAGACTCGACTACACATAAAATATCTTTATTAAGAATGTGTTTGGAATCAGCAGCAAAACTCAAAACCTTAGATAGCACCGATTTCTGTTCTGAAGTGGAAGTAAACTAGATAAATTAACAACCATTTTCAAGGAGTCAGTACTTTCTGATTTTTAGATTCCAATAATTAAATTTTTTTGAGATGAAGTTCAGTCATTTACTTTCAATTCTTTTTATTTGAGTCACACACTTCAAATTAAAAACATTTTTTGATTTAATAAACTTGTTATTCAATTTACCTACCGCGTATTGTATTAATTCTATAATTTCAGATTTTAGTATTAGTACACTCTAAAAAAGTTTTATTTAACCCTTCGGTACGGCTTCTATGAAATTGCAGCAACAGAGTTTGCTTAGAGAGGAGGAGAAGCGGCTAAATGTTTGATCGAATACTTTCAAGAAGAAAAAGAATGCACTGCAAAATTGACTGGGCGTTATGATCCAAAACTTGTCAAGGCGGATCACATCGTCTTTGTGACAGTAAATGGCTGGTTTCTAATGATAAGAATTCTAATCACTGTTCCGTGAGGTTGGTATTGCTTATAAAAATATGTCAAATATTTATTCCGTTTTATGTTCATTTTCAGATTGTTGAAAAAGAGGCTACAAAAGAGGGGCCGTAACGTCATTACAGATCGTTTATTTCTGACTGCCAATCCTAACTGATGTAAATCTGGTATTTGGTACAAGAATATTCCTGTCGGAATTAATGAAATTGGTAAATGGACTAAAAAGAGCGCAGAGAAGGCTGAACTGGATGTAAAGAGATTTAAGATAACTAATCATTCTACGCGTTCAAGTGCAGTAACCCAGTTTGCGAAATCTGGCGTGGAAGAACAACAGTTAATAAAATTACGGGTCATAGTTCAGCAAGCTCGATTCACCCTTACTTGCAACTGGACACTCAGCACCACGCACAAATAATAAGTAAAATGAGATAAAAGGAAAAAGTACAACCGATAGTGAATAATTCTTGCCTTCAAAACGAAATCCCAAGTTGTAGATTTTTCACAAGCTTTCTCTCTCCACTACGACGTGCGACGATAGCACAGATATTTCAACACAGAAGTCCAAAATGGAACATTGTAATAATAAAACTAAAGATATAGTCATCTTCAACAACCTTTTATGTCAAACAAATTATATGGTAAAAACAAATAATCCATTATTACATTGAAAAATTAGAGAATCTATTGAAATCGAAACTCTAGTATTTCTCTATTAGAAGTTTGCAAGCCAGTTTTATCAAGCAAAATCCTGTCTACCAAAACGAATCCTCAAAACGCTACCAGTCAAATTGTTTCAAACTCTAAAAATGTTCACCGCAACATGTGGCCAAAAACCAGCTTGCAGATAATTTTACACACAGGCTTTATTTAGAATAGAAGATCACGGTAAACCCAATAAAGTCTGAATTCCACTATAAGTAAAATGTAGTGTCGATGCCTACATTACGTTTTTAAGGACTACTGGTTACCAGTGAAAACCAGACTACTAGTTTCCACCCTATTATTTTCCTACCAGTTTTACATGACAACCACGACGTGTAATGTGTTGCCTACGCATCGTTTATATTCTGCTTGTAGATTGCAACGATCTTTGGTCGTCTTTTGTGAAACTTATTTATGATGGAGTGGTGGTCACTATAAATGTATAACACTGAAAATATTCTAAAATATGGTATAATGTGTTTTCGACCTTCTGGGATAAACACCAAGCGATGATGAATCTCTTGCAAAATATCTAGAAGAAGTTATGAATGATAAAGATGAAGTTTTTGACATCGAAAACATGAACAAAAGTATCGAGATTTCTAATAAAGATTTACACTAGGATAGCGATGGTGACATCCCAGTCTCCACATTACTGAACTAACAATGTTTCCAACATTAAAAAACCAAGTACTTTCGTAAAATGAACTAGTCCAGATGTGCCTGATGTAATTGAGACACCGACGGATATATTTTTGCATTGTGTATCAAGCCAACCTATATGCATTTCAGAAACATGATGAAGAAAATTTCAAGCCAACCACTGCAAAGAAGATTGAAATCTTTTTAGAAGTTAATATCCTTATGGATTTAAAAAACGACTAAGGTTTAAAGATTACTGATCGTCTAACAAAGAAATTGGGAATTCTTTTATTAACTCCGCTATTCATATAGATCGATTTGCTTAGTTGCTTAGTAATATTCATCTCAATGATAACACTGCACAACAGCAGTTCTGATGATTGGGTTATATTATACCATACTAGCCTAATTTTGAATGACGATTTCAAATCTGTGATCGAAATTTCTGTATCAGCTCTAGTTTAGAAAATACGACACATAGGCCGTTTTACAATAAAACACAACATGTTTACAGTTAATTCTATTTTATTAGGTTCTTAAGTTAAAAAAGCTTTCTTTTATAAGATTTTCTTGCAGAAGTTAAAGTTAGAGAGCTGTCCTGAATGCTCCAACAATAGTCAGCCATCATATGTGCGTTCTAGTAGCCTTGATAGCGTTTTTCAAACGTACAAAGGTCCTGGTGGAATCGCTCGCCCTGTTCTTCACTTAGATCCCCAAGATTAACTGGAAAATAGTCTAGGTGGTTGTGAAGAAAGTGTAACTTAATGCTCATGTTACATCCAAGTGTTTGAAAGTGACTCACTAGTTGTTAAACGTGTTGATAATAGTCAGAACTTTTCTTATTTCCCAAAAAAATTTGAACAAGCCATGCCTTTTTCTCAATCTCTGAACGCCACTCACTAGAAACGTAATTTCGTAATTCTATTGCAGCCATTAAACCAGGTACATCTTTACAAAATACGAAATCATCTTGTTCGGCAAAATGTTAGCGGAGATTCTGTTCTCTTCTGCGGTAATAGTTTCTTTTGTTAGTAAGTTTTTTTGTTTTAACCTAAAAGCCATAATTTCTGAAGCAGACTTCGAGAGTCCCAGATCTCTGATTAGAGCGTTTAAATCATTTTGGTTGAATGAGTTTGGCGTTTACAGGTCACCTTCAAAGTCTCTATCACTACCATCAATTTCCGTCTCAAAGTCAAATGGCTCCTCCTCTGCAACATCAGCTTGTGTAGTCTTAGGGCTCAGGACACGTCTATGTGCCGCTTGTATGGAAGGATATTCCCACGCAGCTCGATTTTTTCGGTTAATGCCAGTTATGTTCACCAAACAAAAATAGCAGTCATGCTTGTTCACGGGTTCATTCCAGATCATAGCGGTTTCGTACCTGAAACTATGCCTTTTCTTATTTGTCCACAAACATCATGTGACATAAGTCATTCATCAGTCAAAAAGTGCCATTTTGTTGTCCAGTGTAATTCATTTCAACAACAAAAAGGTGACCAAAACTACAACAAGCTATATCAGATAAGACATTTACTATCTAAGCTTCAAGAAACATTTATGTTGTCTATAAAGGCTAACAAATTTCAATTCGTAGATGAGAAAGCACGATAAGGTTCAAAAGCCGTACCAGGTTTTGCCAACATATTGAAACCCATTAAGCAAAGCTACCAAGTTTGAGTCCGAGCGGATTCAACAGAATACAATATGCAAATTCCAAATTTTTATTGGTAAAGTCGATCAAGTAACAGAAAAAAATTTGGGTTCTATCGTTGTCATAGATCTCAATCGTATATTGGTAGGTATTGGTTTTAAATCTATTCTTGTGGAACTATTTAACAGAGGCTTCCCTGAACTCAAAACAAACAAAAGCATAAAACGTAAAGAGGCTATCTGGCAGTTTTTTAAGAAATGTAACAGCTGCACTCAAATAGATAGACAATGATCCATCAATTATGGAGCTTAGTTCTAGAAAAAAATAAAAATGGTTCTGCTAGACATATATCGGGTCTAAAGATGATTCAAAGTTATAATACTTATATAGGATAACTGCAAAAACCTTACATTAAAACAATTTTGACTGTCTGTGTCACAAGTACTTATAGGTACTGTTGAACCTATCAAGCGCGGAAGATCTTCAGATCAACTTCCAAGTAATTTAAAAAAAATTGTACCATACAAAGTGCGTTATGGCAATGCGGCTCATCTGCCTAAAAGATCTACTGAGGTAGATGCGATTCGCAAAATATAGTACAATCAAAGATACAGAATATAAAAGAATCATTTTGCGTCATTTTTTAAGTTGCAAATGTGGGAAAGTAATTTTAGTAGTTTTACTGTTTAATTGCTAGTGGATTAGTAGCTACATCATGCACGATTTTAGTTTAACTAAAACTTATGTTAATAAACACGTTTTTCGAATTCATTTCGGCCTCGAAGGGTTAAAAGAATTTCCTTTGTTACGTTAAAAGTTTCAACTACGTTGTAGTGTTATAAATGGGTGTAATATTTTCGTTGCTTTTGTACAACACTTCTTACGTTAGGCATTGATTCATATTTTTGTGATTTACTTTGATTTTTCCATAATTGTAATAGCGACTTAAGATACCGCCACGTGTTGGCCAATTTGGAGTGATTCGTGTCAATCCATTACCTCCTACTAGAAACTATAACTAGAAGCACGTACTAAAGGAGGCTATCATTTGATTAAACCACGTCCGAAACATAATATGAGAACAAGTCGTTGTTGTATTTCATGTAATGTTTGAATAACCTTGAAGGCACACCTGCGATAGGATTAGTAAAAACCACTCGGACACTTGTTTGTCGACAAGCAACTTACTTGTGATACGAACCTATATCTAATTATTACTTTATTTTTTATTTTATTTTAAGGGATGATGGAAGCATGTAGTTAGGCTATTTGCATGTCTTGAATAATCGTGAATACCCTTTCCTCTTGTTATTAATTTGTGTATTTGTCGAACGTTAATACGTGCGACTTATATATGGATATTATCACAATTAACGCACGCAGATTTTTGTTTGTACGGTTTCAATTTACGCTAAATGCGATTTGCTTTGAGTTGCAAATTCACTAGGTTCGCATTAAATCGACGTTTAACTCTCAGATTACAAATTACCTGATTTTGTACTACGATAACTGTATGTGTAGAGTGTTGCTTGCCCTCTAGGACTATAACTGTGATATTTATGAAACTATTCATTGTTACTATACATGTAATTCTGCCTTGCTTACATTTTCTTAACCTCTTTTTCTCTGGTTAAAAAATAAATATATTTGTCGTTATAACCAGACTCTTATTACTAGCTTCCATCGTTTTAGCGATTTTTAAACTTACGTTATAATTAGCACATCGAGACCTGCGACCCGCTTGTCGATTTAACTGAGTTAGTGGCCAGCAATTAAGTTACGAGAAACTTCTTGCAACACCTTATCAAATATGTAACATAGACATCTCATATAAAAATGCAAGTTACATAACCTACATAGACGTTGAAATTGTCAGCTAGAGAAACTTGAAAACAAAAGCAACAAAGCAACCGATTAAAGTGTTAAGAGTGCGTAACTGTTTACAACAAAACCATATAGAATGAGGCAATATTAACATACGCAACAGAGACAAGGGTGGACATAGTAAAAGAAACATAACAGTAGATAAACAACGTGGAAATAAAAGTACATATTAAGGTCGATAAAAGACATAATACTAAGAGATAGATAAACAAACACCAACATACAAGAGCAATGTAACATACAAGACGTCAACAAATTAGCGAAAACGAGAAAGAAAAAACCAAAAAGAAACATGTAGAGGGGATGAGACCAGAACACTCAGCAGAAGAGGAGTAGGAAGAAACCATGGCAAAATAACATACAATTAACAACAACTAATACCGAATAAGGACACAAGCAGGAGAAATCCTGATCGTACGAGGAAGAAAAGAAGACATAAGAATTGGACGTAGAAATGTCATTAACAGTTTGTAAGCGTAAAGAATTAACAACCAGTAAAAACAAATTGACACGTTTTTGTTTTGTCCTTCTTCGTATGCCATAAAAAATATACCATAAAAACTTTTGAATTGAATTTACAGTTTGATCCATAAACTTTCGATATTCAAAGTTGACCACTATTTTACCTAATCCTCACTTGTTTCGTATAGATAAAAATAACGATTTTATCTTCGCCTTTTTCTTTTTCTTCTACAAATATGAGTAGTCTCATTAAATTGTTATGATTTGAAGTTACATATTGAACAGGGCTATGCTGACGCTGCAGTATATAACATTTTTCTAACACTAAAACTGTAGTGTCCATGGGGTAAAAGTTTAATTTAACAGTAATAAATCATATGACCTGTTGTGATAAATCAAATAAGACTAATTGGAAAACAATAAATCAAAATTATTTAATTTGAATTGGCATCAAAGATACATATGTAAGTATAGAAAATGTCAACAAAATCGGAGTAACATCGTATAACCAAATTACTAAATGTGTCGCAGTTAAGTTAGTCATTACTGTTTCCAAAAATAATATTTTTTGCGTAATTAGCTTTCATACCTCGTATGTTGTGTATTTTTTTATATTAGAAGTTTTACTGGTTGCTAAACCCAAAACTCGTCACATTATACAAAGCAAAAAGCGATTTTAAAATGAAGAACGATTTACATAATATTACTGACCCACTGACTCGTAATTTTACAGTTCGTTATTTCTATGGAACAAAACTGTATTTCTTAAATGCTTTTATAATTGTAAGTATTTTTTTAAATTACGAAAGTTTTAAGTCTTGCCAAGAACATCGCCGACATAATTGTTGAGCGTTTCTTTGCCATTATTCCTAATTACTCGACCACTTAAAAATGCATTTGTAATGGTATATTATTTGTTTGGGAATCGTTACAGTATTGCAGATATAGTCTAATAAATTTTCTATTGATGATTAACCGTTACTTGCAAGCCCTATAATTTTAACTGTACGAACGTACTCTTTCAACTTACTCAACTAGACGAGAGAGCTACCATAAAACAACAACAACGTTAAATAGAAAACATATAATTTAAACATAGCAAAATTTCATTCCGGATTTTTAGATTTCAGTCACGCGATATCGAATTGAAATACTCTCTCGGGGGCAAAGCAAAACGATTTTGTTATATATTTCGGTCAATAACCTTGTACCTTGCGTAAGATATTTAAAAACAAAAGACGTTTTCGACGTGCCAACATTTCGAATAACGATTTTTACATTTTCCACTTATTTCTCATCTTTTTATACTCTTTGTGATATATCCTTCTCAATCTACAGCCTTTTCCGAAACCAAATACGTTTTTTAAGTCAAATAAAGTAGAACAGAAAAGTAGGGCACAAGTTTTAACTGAAAATGTCGAAAATCCGTCGTAAGCCTAAAAATGTAAAGATTGACTGAAAGCACATAAATTTTAAACAAAGCTATAACCATCGAAAGGCCAATGACTGCGTTAAAACGTGCAATAGTAAAACTTTAATTCTTGAAATAAAAATGCATCAAAAACATTTACGCAAGCTAAAAAACTTCGCATCGTGCTTTCAAAACTTCGTTAAGAATTTACTTTACTACGATTAAGGTTTCCAGTTCGTTAGAGGCAATCTACCAATTATTTGTAGAAAAATAAGTTAATAACAATTTATTATAATAAAAAAACATTTTATTTCGAGTGTTTAGTATGGACGAGAAGCTATGGTCGTATGGATTTCAACTCCTGATAATTCATCCCATGAATCAAAAACCAACTTCCTCTTCATCATACTTACTGAAAGCGCCATGTAGTAAAATAGTAATAAAACTTGTTGGGATTTTCTTCTCAAACCCAACAACTAAGGTATTAATTAATAGTTAAAAGATAATTTGCATAGTTACTGTTACTAAATTTATTCTTTGCAGCGTGACTGAAGTGCTACATTCTACATTATATAATTCCAAAATACTGAATTAAAACGTGGCACAAAACAGCGATTTTACGGTGTGGTAACAAAGTTTCTTATTAATTCAACGTGCTTATATGTTAAAGAGATATACATTGCAGTAGTTATTAATATATTTGTCAAAAAGCATTGTATTATCACGGTGCTGATAAGTCCCGAACAAATAAAATAGCTGTCAATTACTCCTCTGATGTCATTTTTTACAATTATATTTATTGTTTACATTTTCTTCAATGTTTGACTAAAATTTAAACTAAAAACTTTCGCTTACTTACTTACTAGAAAACAATTTTAATTGGTATCTATACAGCTTTTATTTGACTAATTGTTTCAGACCAAACATGCGCAATGTGTTCATTTATTGTTGTCAAATGCTAAATTACCAGTTTTATTTATGGTATTTGTTTATTTTGACAAGAAAGCACAATAAATATACATATTCTGCGTTATTATTTCTATCGTGTTAATTGTTCTTTTCCAGCTACGGGTAGAGTTATACGATATCTCCCTAATTTAATCCTTCATCGTCTTGGCGCCTTTTTTTTAGCTTTAATCTATAACTTACCATCACAAAGCCTGCGACTCCCTCTCCGGGGAAGCTGTGTTAGCCGTTGTCTTTTTTTTGTTGTTACAAGAAAACCAGAGAGTAACACATTGATTCCTTCACCGCCAAGCTCCTGCAGCAAAAACCTTGCCACAAGAATACAATAGAGTGCTTAATGCAATTATAAAAATAGTAAACTCTATTAAAGGTAAAGCGTTACATACACGTGAAGTGAGGTCTGAGTTAAAATAACATCATATATACATGGCATAAAAAATGCCTTGCAGAATTTGAAAAATGAATTGCATTATTTCTCGGTGCAAAAACTTTGAGAAAATACTAGACAAACGCGGATCCGTTTTTAACTGCAGCTACACATGAAGCGAGTTTAGAAACCAGCCTAAAAGAAAATCTGCTAGAATTATCTACTAATAGAATGCTGCATCCGGAATTTAAGTCTGTTCAATTAGATGCCTTTTGGTTAAACAGAAAAATAAAATACCCACACTTAACTACAGAAACTTTGAAGTGTTTGATTCCATTTGCCTCCTCTTGTGCGAGTTTACGTTTTCGTCAAAGGCTCAGATAAAGAGCAAACAAAGAAATCGCTTAAATTAAGAAATAGACTTACTTTTATGCGTAGTAAGAACGAATCCGCAATGGGAAAAATTGGTTAACCAGTAACAGGCGCGCCCATCACTTTAATGTGAATGTGTGACTCGTAGGTATTTGCAAACTTGTTTTAATTTATTATAAACTAACCCCGACTACCTAAGAGATCGCAACCCACACATTGAAGAACGCGGGCCTACGGAATGGAAAATACTGAAACGTTCGCAAAGTTGTTGTCAGCTTCGAAAACGTTCACAAATTTATTGCCAACTTCGAAAACGTTTACCAAATAATGTAGAAAATTCTCGAGACAGATAACAGAAATATATATAAAAACAGTCAAAGGAAGCGTAGGTCAGTCGGAAGTATTAAAAAGACTGTTTAAATAAATAAGTGATTAACGCGTGTGTTAAGATGAATATAACCGCGTTTAAGCGTTCGTAAACTGCGCTGTGCTGTAAAAGTACCCGTGTAAGCACTAGAAAGCATCGAGGAAATAGCGCGACGAATACTTCGGGACAGAGGAGTGACAACTTCAAACTGCGGTGAAATAGACCACGCACGACGACATCGTACTAAACCTAAAAAGAACACAAGTAGAACGCTCCAAAATTTGAAACGAGTTGACCAAAAAAGACAAAAATC